>JAIPRL010002195.1:0-64462 GCA_025469235.1 Pemphigus obesinymphae | reverse complement strand
AAGAGGTAGACCAAGAACACCATTTATGAAACAAATCATTGAAGACATAGGGAAAACCAATTATAAGGAACTAAAAGTAGCTGTGATGGATAGGGACAAGTGGAGAGCCATCGAAATCATTTAACCAATCTGTGGATTGAAAAAAAAAAAAACGGTTGATATTCACTGGGAGTCGTATGTACACAATTTTATTTTATTTTATTATTTAATATGTGTACGGTATACATATGTATGCACTAGACCCGTGTGTATATAATATAATATAATATAAATTCTGTGCATGGTTGACGCGTGAGCGGCGGGGTTCGGGCATATATATTATATTATGCGAAAGTCGGCAAGTATCCGACATAATGTAATAAGGACGGTGGCACGGATAAAGGAATTGATGAATCGTTGAAAAAAATACATTAAGAAAATCAAACGATTAATTAATTCGTAATCCGGAAATTAATGAAAATAAAAAGAAGAACCAAACACTAACTAGTTCCAAGTGAATCATTTTTTTTCGAATCACGTTTTTAATCAACTACCTAGCTAATACATATTTTCATTATGTACTAACTAACTTAAAATCATTTTTTAAAAACATTTAGTTTTTTTTTTTTACTATGATCTATATAGTAGACGTTATAAAATATAATATACTCTTAAAGCTTTGAAGTCTAATTTGAAGTTGACGTTGATTAGTTTTTGTGCTTTGTGAGCAAATTACATAGGATTACTTAAATGTTAGTATTTTAAAGTTTAAATGCGATTTTTTAAAATGGTCTGCACTATAAAAGGAAAAGTATTTGACCAATTGAATTAATGTTAACATTTTCTGTTAAACTCTCTCATGCTCTTCTAAATGAATTAAAAAACTTGAAAATATTTATAAATAAATATTATATTATAATTATTATAATTAATTATGAAATTGTTGACACTGTAAAAAAAAGTCGACTATTTTCATAAAAAAGTGTTTTTTAAGTCCCATAAGTTTTATTTTCTTAAATAATAAATATTTGTATTCCGTAATTCATCAATTCAAATGTAGTTTAATAATTTCTTTTTCTTTTTGAAATCCATTAAAAATTATGTCCTGCAAGTTTCATGCTAATAAGCCACATCACCGACAAGATATAAAATAAAATTCATATATAAAAATAATTAGGTTTAAGTTGATATTAAAAAAGCCTGTAAGTAGGTGGTGATTTTTTGTTATTCGTTGGGTAGGATACTAGTAGTTGATACATTGAATTTAAAAGCAATGATAAATCATTTATTTCGATAAAACGATTTTGAGCGAAGATTCGGCATATAAAATATGAGTATGATTGGTAAAAATTGGGGAAAAATATAAACAATTTTCAAGTTGATTTTTACTTATAAACAATTTAGGTGAATTTTTCTAGTCAACCATTTATCCCCGATATTTGAATGCATTTCATACCGAAATATACATATCGTCAAATATTGAAATGAGTATTAATAAAAATGGTGTTTATCGATATTTAAGATTTTTTTAAACATAGATAGAATGACGTATTTTCAACATTGTGTTCAATTTTCAAGTCTTAAAACCTAAGATTAACTCTTTTATGTTTAAAAAATATTTTAGTACTTACAAAACTAAATGAGTTTTTAGTGTAAAAGTTTCAAGTCTATAGACCCATTATTCCTTAATATTTGAACATATTTTTATACAAAAATTATACATGAAGTCGAAACATTTGAAGAGCTATTAAAAAAAAATTGTGTGTACCGAATTTTGAGAGTATAAGTATTGTTAGAATGACGCTTATTTAACATTTTATAAAATAGTCAAGTCCTTAAATTTAAAATTAATTTTTCTATGATGAAAAAAATTTCAACATTTTTTTATGTAAATATTGTATTTAAATACATTTTATGTGCAAATTTAAAGATTGTATGCCCATTATTAATGGAGTTCAAACGAAAAAACTATATTTGATTTTTACTAAATCGTTCTTTATTGTTTTTCCTTAATATTATATTGGTTGTTATTTCTTATGCGTTTATCAAAAAAACTAAAAATCGAAAAGTCATATTTTTAAAGTACCAACTAGATGCAATTTTCTACTGGAAAATGGTGCATCATGTATACCTAACCTAACATAATGATTAGAACACTTCTTCTTATAAAATTTTTGAGTACAAATATTAAAAAAACACATTAATGTTATACCAATACATACCTTTCTTTGCTCAGAATCTAAAAAAAGATACAAGTAATTTTATGCTTATTATGAGTTATAACAAATAATATATGGTCCAGTTATAAAAAAGATGGGTTTATATTTTAATAAAAAAATATTTTTAAAAGCAAACATAATTATATACTTTATAAACTTGCAGGTGCTTCCCTAAACTAGTCATAATTTGAATCTTCATTATATTATAACTTAGCTTCTTACAGTTCATATTTATAAATATTAAAAAACATATTGGGGAGAACGATTTTTACAGGTTTGTTGCAAATATTTTAATAAAAATTAAAATATATCTATTAATTATTAATATTCAGAGTACGTATATTTAATGTTTTAAAAGTAATTATTATAATCACTATGTTACTAAACGATTTTGAAAATTCTAATTTTATTTCTTAACAGAGAATAAAAAATATCCACTTTTTTTACATTGAGTTAAGTTGATATTTTGTTCCATTTTAACTTTAAACTAAACGAGTGAACGTTACTTTTTTGTTGATTATTAACTTCTAACTGAAGGCAGTTTTTAATTATAAAAAAATAATTTTAATTATTGGGTTAAATTAGTTTAACTATAATTTTAGTCATTTATATAACTCAGAATGGTCGTCGATGATAGTATCTAACTAAATTAAAGATGATTAAATTATTCGTGTTTTGTCATTGTCAGACACTTGAACTTTTAATGGTCGATTATTAAAAAAGTCAACATTTTACAATTTTGAATAACTTATAAAAAAAAAATCCAACATTTACACAAGAAAAACGGATTTAGAAACGTTGAAAATATCGTCCTATTTTTAATGATGAAAACATTATCATCAGTGTACGTCTGATATATTATTGGAATGTGTTCTCGTGCGAAGACGTTACGAGAAATTCACTTTCCGAGCGATTTACCCGACTGCACATTTGAACAATTTTATTTTTTACTGAAAATTCTGCAGTGAAGCTAAAAGAATACTACCTATTAGTTGTTTTAAATTAATTTAGTTATGCCGTACAAAATGTTACAGTCTTTGTAAATATAAAACTAAAGTGGCTCAAAAATCGGGATTTTATAGGCCCAAGATGTTTGGACGATGTCCGAATTTCTTCAGTGAAGATGTCTATCGGAAATTGACTATTATATTATGCGCGCGTTTTAATAATTTTCCTCGTACAAATTTTATAGACAGTACCATATTATATTGTACCGTTGTTGTCCCGAGCTATAATAATAATATTATTATACGACTATCCGCGGGTGAAGCAATATACCCCGGCAGAAAACTATATAATATATTATCAGTGTTGTGTAAGTGACTTATAAAAAGTAACTATGTTACGTTACTTGTTACAAAATTAAAACGTAACTAGATTACTTATTCGTTACTTAAATACAAAAGTAATAGCGTTACATTACTTTTTCAATTCAATAGTAACTAGTTACCATGACGTTACTTTCAAAATTTTTAAATATGTAAAAATGAAAATAATAAAATGAAAATAATGTTAAAAATATCTTTATTTTTTTCCAATAGTCGTCAGTCGAATATTATAATATTCAATAGCATGCCTACTCCGACTTTTTATATAAAATCGTACAATCGTTAAAATATCTACTTTTCACAGGTTTATTTATAAATATATACGCGTTATTTTAAAAAAGTTACTTACAAATAACTAACGTAGTTACTCTTACGTTACTACAAAAATTAAATAACGAAGTTATTATAAAGTTACTACCCAACACTGTATATTATGATAATACAAAATATGTGTATATTTTTGTTTATTATTCTTTGTAAGTAAAAACCCTTAAATTAAAAACCAATATTGTGAGCATAGTTGTGATTGTACGTTATAAATGGGGTTTCAGCCGTGTTGCTGTAGCTGATCAGGCCGCTGGAAACGAAAACGAGCTGAAATATGTGTCAAGGTAGGAAACATATTAAACGGAATAGGTTTTTGAAGTGTGTTTTGTGATTTTTACTACACCGGGAAATTCTATTAGCTACATTTGTTGTTGTTATTATTATGCAAAAACCGATGATTTTTCGTGTCAAACGTAATGATTTATTTACGAATACGAACAATACGCAATGCGTGTATATACACATAATTCGGTACTCTATAATAATATATCACACATACTGTGTATATATATATGTATGTACGTATATATATATTTACAATTTGCATCGATTTTAGCTAATCGAATATTCCTGGCGTTTTGTTTAGTTAATTTTTGTATGTTTTTTTTTTTTTTTTTTATTTATTTTTGTATTATTTATAAATTTAGTTGGGATGTTTTGATTTATTGGTGTACAGTTACGTATTTAGAATATTGATTGTTTTTTTTTTTATCTTCGACCTGATTGATATCGCTTTTGATGTATTTTATTTTGATGAGCTGCCATATTGATTTGTTTTTGTTTGATTATTATTTTGTTTAAAATTCCGCTAAAATCGAACTGTTTTCATGTGACGATACAAAATTGTTTTTTTTTTTTTTTTTTTGCATATATACTGGACGTGGAAGTATTTTAACATCTCGTTTCGCGCAATCTCAATATAATAATATTATACTCTCGCAGTGCATGTTTTTTTTTTTTATATTCGTTGCGATAACATAATTTTGTTATTTACACTATTTAATCCGATATTTAATTTAACTCTTATGGCATGTGTCCAAATCAAATGATGGAATTTTTTAAAACTTTTTTCCCTAAAGGATCAGATATTTTGTACATGGACTTGCAGGACTTGGTGTAGAATAACATATTCCGAACAAAATTTAATCACTACTACTTTTCAGGAGTGGCTGTGCAGAATACTTCGTCGAGTAAATACAGTTAGCACCTATATTTTTACAGGAAATCGCATTCATTAAAAGTGAACTTAACTATGGGAGTTTTGGAAATGGGGGTTATTTAAAATAAAATAAAATAATTTTAATAATGTTCACCAATTAAAAGAATAAAATTAGTTCATGAGTATAAATGTCATTGTCAACTACTAGGATTTAGGTGTATGATATATAGGAAATATATGTTAAACCACACTTTGTGATTTTTATTTTAAGTATTTGTAATAGTATTCGTGTAACTTGATGTTATACCAAAATGTTCTCAGTTAGTCATAAGTTGGTTTGCAAGGCAAATTTGTTGATGGGATCATTAGAAGTGCAGGATGGTTAAGATAAAGATGTTTTAACAAAGACTAAATAGCGTTTTTAATAGTATGATATTTTATCTACCTATTTTAAAATGCGTATACGACTAAACATTGTTTTAGTAGTATTTTACTACCTGAAAACGCGTACAGGTGGGTAGTTATTTTTATTGGAAATTAGCTATCATCGACTTGTATCGCAGATTAAAATAATTTCCGTAATTTATTATTATTGGTAATAGTGTTATACCAATATTACTGTTGACAATTTATTTGGAAAACACCATTATTCTATTGTATCTTCTGACAATATATTTCATCTTAAAAATCCGATTTATTCAGCTTCATAGAGCTCGATAAATTTAAACACATATACATATTCTTTCTATTCATAATCTAATATTATTATTTAACCCTATAATATCCTAATTATTTAATTATAATAATATAATATATACTTTATATCTACATGTATGTTCATTTAATTATTTTTATAATTCTAAACATACATTTTTGAATACAAACGTAATAGTATATTTTTTTTACAAACATATCGTTTAAAATGGAAATAATAAAGTTTTTAAACATAATATCGAGTGTACATATATGATTATAAAAAATAAAAAAATATATAATGGTCTGTATGAAAATTGTGTAGTTAAAATGGTCAAATATACAGGAATATTGTTTTTAGTCAAAAATATTAATTCGGTATACTGCGCCAGCGAATAATACTGCAATAATAATATTATAACAAACGACGGTGGGTTTGGTCTTTCGGAAAAGCGTCTCTCTCTCCGGTTCCACCCCCAACCGACTGAATAGCACTCACCTATATATCATACACAGCGTATAATCTCCTTCTTGATGATTTCGATCGTCAGATGATTTGCGGTTTTAATTAGATAATATAGTCTATTATATATTTAGGACCCCAAACGGGCTTTAATCATATAGTGTTATTCAGCGGTATAGAAAAGTGAAGCAATTATAAGGATATAGTTCAGTGCAACACAGAAATTAAATTGAGTTTTTTTTGTTTGCGATCGTGTATTTTGTATTTTATATCGTACTAAACGTAAATATATATATATATATATATATAAAATGACGTATTATATATTGCCGATCATTTTTTATCCTGCTAATGAGAATACGTATTATCTATATGGTCATAAAATGTTTATCGCTAACAAACTATCATCACTTCTCGCAATATATAGCCATTTTCTGGTCGAAATCGTTATGTTCGTCAGCTGTTGTACTCTTACAATTTATTGACCACAAAAAACGTGTATTTCGTGTGAAACGAATGGGGTTTATATACGTGTAGGTTATAGTTTATTACGATAATATTATAACATGCTTCACGGTCGTATGTTATCGTAACAACAATAATAAGGACAACAATATAATGATAAAAATGTTATTATTATTATTATTATTATTATTATTGTCATATAAATAATATTTGCCAGGGTTTTTCGGTTTTCGTGGGTGGCGGGCGGCTGTGGCGGAACAAAGGGATCTGAATTTTCGTATATGGGATAAGGACGGCGGTGGCGGCGGTCGTCGTTGTTACCCGGAGTACTGCAGCGCCGGAGTACTAAAAGGGGGGTTATTGCGCGGGGGAGGGGCGTAAAAGAGGTGTTGCGGTGGTGTTTGAATTTAATAGCGCGCCAAGTTACCACGTAATCTAGTTCGGATGCGCGGGAGCGGTTTCCGCGGCGGTAACGTTTTCACAAATAATACGTTCCGTGCTAAAACCGAACATAAATCAACCGTTTCGCCCCTCCGCCCTCTCCTCGTTTGCTCGTGTGTTCCACCGCCGTCGAGTTCCCCCCCCCACCCCCGTTTCACAACTATATACCGCCACGCCGCGCACAGTCTCGCGCACAAACCGTCGACTTCCTCCTCCGCCGCTCCTTATCCTATATGATTTAAGGCCCGAACCCTTTAATATACGGTTTTGCCTCCTATATATATATATATGTACATAAAAACATACATATCTTTACGTTTGATTCACCACCCCATCCACCCTTTTCTATTTTTACCCACATAAATATAATTATAAATATATATACACCTAGCAATCCCCTCATACTTGCCACGGCATTTGAAAAACCAAAACCGTGTAGGGGATGAGAGTTCACCCCACGGAAAAAATCATGTTTTGTAAATCCCTCGAAACCGCTCCTTGAAAGTCTCCCCGCCGCCGACCAGTATATAGGTCAGTATAATATAATAGTTGTACCACAGTCGTACGATCATATCTCAAACCGGCATGCCACGCAGCACTTAATTAAGCCGTATGGTTTAGGCGACGTAATCAAACTGTCGTCACTACAATCATCCGTAGAATAAAGGACGTTACAATTGATGTCCTAATCATTTTGTAGAATTTGAAATGACCGAATAATATAATATCCGTTATCTGTATAATGTAGTGAATTGAAGCAATAGCGATTGTGGCCAGTTTGCGAAAAATAACAAATATTTTATGTATTTGTTTTACATTTATGTGAAATATAAAAATGTGCATTTTCCATAACAAAAATCATCAATATAGATAGATTATCTTGTCAATGATCAGAAAGAGTAAAGGTCATGATAAGTTGTACGTAAACAAATATTAATCGGTAGTACGTTTTCTTGAAATTGGTCACTCTTAGCATTGTCCTTTTGAACGCATCGTCGATACAATCGTTTCAACGATGTATAGTCTGTGTTACTGAAAAACGAAAATCCGAATCTTTCAATTTCATTCCCCATTATATATGGGTCATAACTAATTCATTATCTACAAATGTTCATAATGATATAACAATTTCGTTATGACTATCATTATCATTATCCATAATTAATCGATTTTTATGTTTGCGGAACTAAAAATGGCATTGAACTAATACGATATAATACGTATGTCTTTTATTAATCATTTGTATAAAAAATTGCAATAATGTAATTTTTTAAATAATTAAAGTTTCCAATCTGAGGTCTGAAACCACCGTTTGTACTATTTATGGAGTTCTTTTAAAAAATAAACCAATACATTTACCAGTTATAAGTGATAAGTGCAATAAATATGTAATTACAGTTTAGATTATAATTGTAATTTGTTCAACATAAAGTTACTTGTAGTAAAACGAAACTATAGTAAATAATTAATGGTGATTTAAACCAGAAACAAAGCTTGTTGTATGTTGTAACATAAGCAAAATGTGATTTTAGAGGGACGAAAGAGTTAATCAAAGAAATAATAACAGCGTGCGAAGACAGTGTAAAATATTCAATGTAAATGATGTAGGGAACGACGAAATTTTGAAAGATGTTAAAAATTTTATAATATTTATGTGCACGTATGAAATTAAGGTAGATGGCATGTATCTGCGTATATCATGTAACAAAGGATTATAATTGAGATTAACTAGTGTGCAACATATGTAGAGCTGGTTGAATAATAAGAAAATTTTACACATAATAGATGAAGCTGACATTAAAACATATAGAGTATTTTGTACAAGGAGTATGTATATATATATATGTATATATATATATATATATATATATAAGAGACTGTTGGTTACATATTAATAAAATTATAAATTTATAAATATTATAGTAAATTAAAATAAAAAAACATTTTAGTGAAATAAAATAAATAAAATTATTAGATGTTAGAATAGCAATATGTGTTATATTTATTAATGTAGATGACAATGAGATAATTACTACAAAAATAAAAAGAAAAGATGTCATAAAGGATAAAATGTTTGTTTTTTTTTTTAATATTAATTATAAATATATTTATTGAATATTGTTAAAAGAAGAGACACTAGGTATTCTAAATTTTAAATTACTCCATTAAGTATCGCAATTCATATAAAAACAAAAATGTTATTTAAGATGTATAGTGGGGTGGTTCGGATAGTATTTCTTTGAAAGCGATTCCTATTAAATTCTTAAATTGCATGGGGAACGATGAAGGGTTGACGGGGCTCAAATTACAGTATAGATTATCTTGACGTTGTCCAAAAATACACGTAAATAACCTTCATAAACCATAATTTTCTTTTTCAGAGGATTCGGGTTCGTCACTTTCGCAGATCCGTCTAGCGTGGATAAAGTGCTGGCTCAAGGATCGCATGAATTGGACGGCAAAAAAGTAAGTAATCTCTATAAATATACCTTTGTTTGTCTAACGTCAATGTTTAAGATATGAGGGAAAATCTCATAAGTAAAGAACAATGTTCGGCACTAATGGACACAGGCATAAATACACGACAATAATATATATATGTACTTAAATAAAATTTTTAAGCAAATGGGTTTTAAAATCAAATTACATTGAGGCGTTTTTAATATTTCTTTAAATATAGTATCTGATTAAAAATGCAATAATATTTTTAATAAAAAATATATGGACAATATATAAATATTGTAAGTTAAGTATCAAAATGATTTTTTTATTGTAAATAAGAAAAATATATCCATTATTCTTAATATTAAGAACAAAAACCATCAGATAAAACTTTCATTATAATCGTGCTTTACGAAAGAAGAAAATAGGTATTGGTAATCTCATAATATTCTAATTTTATTTATGTCTTTGACAGCTCGAAATCTATATACTTTATATTGCCTATTTATGAACACAAAAATATTTTTTCCATTGGTGTTTATATTCAATATGATTAAATATAAATTAAAATTAAAATTAAATTTCAATGAAAAAATGAAATTGTAAATATAGTATAATATTTGATTTTCAATCGTCATTTCTCATTTTTTGATTATGGATTAAAGATACGCTTTATTTTTATCAGTTTTAAATAGCATATATATAAATCACCGGGGCTGGGATATTGGACAGGACTAATAACGAATATTTTCACTCTCGTAAAGTTTATGTACGACAGACAGTAAGGCTGGGTTAGTTATTTCGCTCGGAATTGGATTGTAACGACGTGGAGTCGTGATAGATTCGTAAAAATTAAATCGGCAATAATTCGCATTCGATATAAATGAGATGTACGCACTTAAAAGTGTGGGCATCGATGGTTTTGCATAATATGGTACCGATAGTATACTTTTATCAACATATAAAAGGAGGTATAAACAGTAAATATGATTGAAATTCGAATTTCGAGACTGGAATTTTGAATTAAACGTAATAATAATATTACCTATATGTTATTGGCATAATGGTGTTCGCTCTGATTGAAATTCAATAGTGGTCGGGGATGAGGACGGCTGAAGAAGAAGCAAAGGACGGACAGAGGGAACCCTTGTTGGTGATGTGAAAGTAGATGGGGGGACGGGGGACAAGATTATCTCGTTTAAGTAAACACCAAGCTGGCAGCCGCCACTTTGGCACTATACGCTTTCGAATATAACGTCGTATTTCGTCGCCGTGAGAATTTCTCCACGTGACGGACTGGCGACTTTCCGGCCGGTTTGATCCACCGCCCGCGCCTCCGTCACGACCGTTACTTTCGTCACCACCATATATATATGTATATGTTTATATGTATGTATATTTATATGTATATATATATATATATTTATAAATATATATATTCCTTTTCTTTCACTATAGTTTCGGCGATTACCCGGAACCCCTTCAGGCCTTCGCCTGGTCCCGCCAAGTTTTTGATCATTCCTCTCGGTTTGCTTTTTGAAAACTGCTGCCGCTTTCATTCGGTCTGTCTGTCCCTCCGTATTGCGAGTATTTTCACTTCACAGTCTATTACCAGTGTCGAATAATATACCGTTAAATGCTCTGAAATAATTTTAATACATTCGAAGTTCGCAAGCTATAATCGTTTTTAAATTTACTCGGTTGTATTCACACTTGACGAACGTATATTGTATACAATAATACAGTTTATTATCGATATCTTGAAAAAATCTCATTTTATACTCTATACATTTTTCCACGCGCTTATAGTGTCGATAAGTTTTAAGATATAAATTATAAAAATGAAATATTGGTACTTGCTTAGTTGACGTCCGCCCGAAAGTAATCACACGCCATTCTTGTTTAGTTAACGCCCGCCACTATTTTTCTCAAATTTTTATACCCTATTGGTACGTGTAAAATATATTTATTGTACCCACTCGTTATACAGGTAATATTATATATGTTTTATACTATATACATATATATAAACGACAAAAAAAAAAATTTATAAATAAAAATAAAAAAAGTACATTCAGACACTTCAAAATACAGCCCTGAAATAAGTTATAAAATAATAAAAATATTACTGTCCATATTTTTTCAATACACTTAATACAAAATAAAATTCACAATCATGCAGGTGGCCGAAGTCCTGATATATCTTTTAATATTTTTTCAAAGCTTGAAGGAATTGCGTCCATTTAGTTTATTTCGTCACATAAACTCTTATCTGTTATCTTCTCTCTTATCTGTTATCTGTTATCTTATCTCTTATTTGTTAAGTATGAATCGAGAAAGATTCTCTTAGTCCCTCTTCGTATTTTGTTTCACCATTTAGTACTTCCACACATTCTCTCATCATTTTGTGTGTATTAAATCCCAATACTATTTATTTATCAGGGGTTTTCCCAAACAATACTCTTAAAATATCATGATATAACGTTATATGGTACAAGTTATTGTACACTAGGACGCGTATATAATATAATATGTATAATAAATATATTTTATATGTTTCAATAAACGTATCATAAAAAATTCGAAAAAAAATTATGGAAAATTTGAGAAAAAAAAGTGGCGGGTGATTACTTTCTGGACGGACGTCAACTAAACAAGTACCAAAATATCAATTATTACATTTAATTTAAGAATATGTAAGTGAAAACAATTTTCAATGAAAATCTCTTGTTAGCTTTTCTCATTATTAACAATTTAAAAACATCTTAAAAATATGAAACAAAAAATAAATTATTGATAACAACATTATCTAATGCTCTACGTAGCTTTTTTTCGATATTTAATTTTTTAAGAGTTAATTAATTTATTTGAAAATTTTTTTAAAAAAAGTTAATTTTTCAATACCTATTTAATAAAACGTGCTTAAATTTATATATTACAAAACGGCTACGCAGAATAGATATTTTTGTTTTTCATCATTTATTTTTGTTAGATCTTTTTACGATGTTCTTAAGTTGTTATAAATGAGAAATTCAAAAGTAAGATTTCAATAAAATTTTATAAATTCATAAAAAACAACCACCATATAAAATTATGGGACCAATTGTTATTCATTTCAAAATTCATATAAACTTTCTTTAATGTTGGATTTTCATTTTTCTTACAACTTCCTAAAAATTGCCTATATAAAACCCCTTAAAAATAGCTTTGCTAATATCCTCTTAACCGTAGTTTCAATTAAATGAAGTTTAGTTTTAAAATGTTTAATTTATATTACTTACTGAAGATCATTAACTTTATTTGACCCATTGATCAATATCCTTAAATTAAACTTGTGCATTTAAATTTTTTTTAAATTATTTTATTCTCAGACTACGATAATAAATATACTCAAAATATATCGGTCACAAAGCATGCTTTTTCAAGAATAATAAATCGTATTAGTATTGAAATGAGTTTAATTAATGCCATCAGAGAAACCACTTTAAAGGCATTGTGGAATTCGTAATAAACTTTGTATAGTATGTTTGAACTGCACCATCAACCATGGATGGACGGTTTATTTGTAATTAGTGGCCAAACCTGAAATGGACAGAAATAGATTGATTTTGAGGAGACCTTGTAGCATACCCAAGTGATTGAATTCCGTAGACAAAAAAACACGTACCTATATATACGGTGAAATTGATAGAATAATGCAAGGTATGTACGTGTATTTGAAACATTAATTACTTTTTCATTTATAACATAATAACAAGGCCAAGTACTATTTTCAATTATCTTAAAAATATTTCAGATTTTTTCAATTTTGTTTGATTACAAATGTATAAAATGTCTGTTCAGTATTAATAATTATTTCGGTATCAATTTCTAAATTTTTTTATTACAGCTTTCTAAACTATAGCCTGATCATTAGCGAATTTGAATTTCTATATTTACCAGTTATTATTATTAGTATTCAAAAGTTAAATATTTTGGTGAATCTATGATATTTAATTTGCAAATTATACTATTAATGTGTATGTTCAATTTTATTTGATTCATCTACAAAGTTTATAGTTTCGTTCAGAGTATAGGTGAGATAACCGAGACAAAATTTTATCATGGCAGACACTGAAAATATATTTCATACATAGCTTAATCCTTTCATTGCTATGAACGTACCTGTACGTTAATTATTTGGATTTAAATTAATATTATTTCGGGTTTTAGTTTATAAAGTTACAATATTGTAATTGTAAAAAGTGAATTTCGTAAATTCATTTTAACCGAAAAATAGGATATTTTGAGAACCCCCGGCGTACGACAATTCAAATTTAACCAATAAGTTAAAATTTCGAGGTTTGGTTGTATTCGATTCTCCGCGATTTATAGACCATATAGAAAACTTATATGAAAAATGTCGAACTTGTCCGACCTTGTACGGTTGCAGAGTGAAAAATAACTATAAGTGAAAGGGTTGACGTGGACATGGACTTGAGCATAGATAAATAAGGAAAATAACGATAAGTCATTAAACAAATCTGGGGACGGTCTTAATTGCAGAATAAGTGCCGGTGTCCATCCAAATGGCAATAGCGAGTGCGTATACGTATCGGACGATGTTCGGAAATAGAATGTTGCGGAATGGACGGACACACTAGAGTACTACTATGCCATGTGGACATGTGATAGAAAGCCTCCCAGTTTGCTCGACTGCCGTCAGAGGGTGACAAACCGTTAGACGTCCGTAAATCTAATTTGAGCCGGTTTTGTGGACGTGAGAGGATGGTGACCCCGGGAGGGTGAAACAGATTGATGGGGACGGTAGGAGAAGAAACGTCGAAGTGACGAGAAAGAGGGAAACGAATGGAAAAAAAAAAAACAAAAAAAAAAAAAAAAGGGTCTACGCAGGGACCAGGAGAGATCAATTAATTAAAAAGGACACACGGCGGTGGCAGGAGGAAATAAGACGATATATTATAGTGGCGTGTGCGAATAGGATGAGCGGAGATCCGCTCTGGGTTTCCGAGCGATAGCAGTATAATTCATCTGGTATTTGGCCGGCGCGGACGAGAAAAGATTATGTCTTATGTGCCGGGCGTGTGTGTGTGTGTGTGTGTGTGCGGTCCGTATGGCGGCGTCCGTCGCGGCGTTGTTCAGAGAGTCACGGTCGATTATTACCGCACGCTGGCGGTCGGTGACGTGCGGTGGCGATGCCTCCGCGCCGCAGAAACGACAGTTTGATTAAAAAAAAAAAAACCTCGCTCCTCCCCCGTCCCCGCATCGCCCCATCGGGCACGTGAACTTTCGTAGACACTATAACCTTTTACGTTTTTTTTCCTCCCCGGCCATCATATCCTTCCCGCGCCTCTCAAATGTCACCACACAATCCGGTGCCGGCAACGATAAAAATGACATTTGTTATCGACTATATATATAATATATATAGTATATATAATATATATAGTATACACACACACACACACACCCCTACATACACTCACACGTATATACACGTATATATACTCGTATATATATATATTATGTACCGTACAGTCCCTTTTCGGTAATAATAACTTATTATCCGAGTGACTTTTACATCGGAAATTGATTTCGTTTCCACCGACCGTCGGCCGCGCCAACGACGACTTTGCCGAGACACGTTTTCGTTTTATGAATATTTCGCAAAGAAAGGAAATAATATATAATAATAATAATATATATTGACCGACGATCGATGCCATTATTTTACAATATTTTGACATGTATATATATTTATCTTTTTAATTAAATACAAATCCGTTTCGAGATAAAATATAAATGTAAAAAAAAAAAAAAAAAAACAGGCTGTTGTTTCCGTTCGACTGTTTTTGCCATGGATACATTGAGAGTACGCCCGAGTAAACGATTGAATTTCTGGGTACTCTTTACAATTTATTATGCGAGCATTTTTAAAGAGCACCGTTTTCAAAAATCTAATATAATATAATCATATTATTATTATATTTTTTTTAAATATTTTTCGCAATCGTTGTTTAAAATTCAATTCTCGCCCTCGCCCTGAAACACACACACACATATATATATATATATATATAGATATCACTATACGTAATAATTACTCCACCTCTTACCATGTACATTTCCAATATTAAAAAAAAAAAATTTTTAACAAAATATATTAAATATATAATTATAAAATTAGCTATTTATATAAAATACAACTTGTATACAATTAATTTATAAAAAACTAAAACATTTGGCAAATGATTGTGGTTTTTTCTAGTGTAATGAGAGTTCTGAATATTTTACGCATACTATAATATAAGGTAGCAAACTGTATATATTTGATATTTTGTGGGTAGATTGTCGATTACCATTTATTATTTTTAATTATATTTTCTCGTAATTTCGAAAATAATAATCTGTATATGTGCATATACTTCTATACCTATTACCCAGTTACTATAATTTATGTATTAAAATACTTTATAGACATAATACGATTTCAAAGGTATTATTTACCAATTATAATTAGTAAAAAATATGGTAGACCTATAGGTACATTATAAATGTTATTTATAAAAATGATCGAATTTGAGATTTATGTTAAAACTAGTCGTACATTACTGACCATCCTAAAAACTTCTTGAAAATCGACAAACAGAATTTTGTTTTATAAGTTATTATTTTTCATTAAAAATTATTATCTCGATATAAAATATAATAATATAATTAATATAATATAATGATATAATAATATAATTAATATAATATAATAATTATAATATATTATAATGTTATAATTATATAATATTATATATTATTATTATATAAATATATTCGATCAAGTTGATACAAACCAATTCGGTTATTCTATTATCATTTATTCAGATAATGTTATAATTATTTTAGAAATTTTAAATTTTCGATAAGTTATCTATTTTAAATTATTTACATTTTGAGTGGCCAACGTATAAAAATCTAGTTTTAGTTTTTTCTAAAAATGTAATTGTCTACTGATACAAATAAAACTGTCCGGTATATCCAGCGATGACTTAAAACTAATGGTAAATTATCCTATATATATATATATATATATATATATTTGTATTATTTAATCATTGTATTCTATTGAATTTCATGGAACGAGAAATTCTGAATAAGTTTAGATATATATATATATATACGTGATGTTCAGTGAAATTGCTTTAAACGCGTTATTTTACATACTATGCTCGCGAAAACTTTAAATGGAAATACTGAAAATACATAACCTGTTCGTGATTTATGGCACGAGTGTGACGGTATCCACTAGAAATCTGTGTTTGGACGAATTTTATCGGGACGACGACGAGGATCATCAGCCATCGAATGAAGCTTAATGGCCGTTTGATAACAATAATAATTATTATTGCTGTTATTGTTTTGATCGATCGCGCGTGTAATATGAAATTGGCGTGACTGGGAGCAGTACCTACTCTTTGAACGTAATATATTTACGACCCTAACGCGGTAATGTTATATCATATTGTGTATATGTTATAGTGACCACGGTATAAAGTGTAAATCACAATGCGAATTTCGCGAATGGCAATACGCGAATACATACCGCCGGGCGTAATAACGCCGCGCTAAAATTTTCGCACATTTTCCAGCCCGAAACGAAACGCGCGGATTTCGGGAATTTCTGCCAAATAGCTCTGGCGTTCGCGATTCTATCATAATATCGTAATGCAGAAGTCGGCAAATAAATTACCGCGATTGTGCTGCACTTGTAATAGATGGCATATTTCCATTGCGCTGTTTGTAGCAGGCCGTTGAAAATCCGTTGTTTTCCCGCGTTCGGCCGAAGTCCGGCCATTATATTATACCATATAATGGTGGAATATGATGCGTTTATCGCGCCCGACATGTAGCGGATAGTCCAAAAGTTAGTTTGAAATTTATTACCGTCATGGTAAACACGGAATATGGCCGATGATCCGTGAAATTTGTTTAAAATCATCCTATCCAGACGTTCATTTTCCACCCCCCCCCCCCCCCGTCCAAGGCGTATGATAATATTATTATTATATTATACCGAATTAATTAAATCAAATAAGGTCTTTCGTGCGTAAAATTTTCCGTTTCTCCGCAAAACATTTTATATGTATCTAATAATAACCGTATGCACTATAATACGATATTCCGAGGATATACCGGCAGGATCAGGATCGACCCAAGATAATACCACTAAATTGGCTCTGTAAATAAATAATAGCCAACATGCCCATTCATAACGTTTCACCATATCTTTTATGGATTTTTCGATGGCTTAAACGTCAATGTTTAGTTTCTTGATAATACCAGAACATATTAAACTGTCAATATAGGTACTTCTTTTAACAAATTACTTTTTTTTGCCAAGTAATCGATATTTTAATCAATCTAATCGAAAATTAGATGCAATCCAAAACGCACCTTTACCAAAAAAAAAAAACAGTATCATATTTCGAGCTATATTTTAAAGCCAATATCAGTATTTAAGTATTTAAGAAACCATTAAGCAATAAAAATACTTATATATATATATATATATATATATTATGTAGAACCTATTTTAAATAGGGAAATGTGATTTAATTTCAATGTCTTAATAATATTTGCAATATACGATTTTTATTTTGATGTACCTACATATATTTTCATCTAATATTTTGATAAAATTACATTTATTAGAAGAATCTAACACTCCATATAGATGACCATAGCATCATATATATATAATTTTAATACTTATATTATTGTCTTGAACAATTTTCAAGGAGATATCCTGAGTTTTTTTTAAATTGTTAAACATTCGGGCCAATGTAAGAAATCGTCTTATATCAAATACCGATTCATTTATTTAAGAAAATTAATTGACTTTGAAACTTATCGTTTCATTTTCATATGCATGCATAGTGGTGTTGTCTTGAGCAGATTCATTAAAAAAACCTATTGGTAAAATATTTTTATGACGATTAGGCAAGTATATTCAACTAAATCTGCGAATCAACCAGGTTCTATTACCTTTACTCGGCAACTTAACGGTTCTATCCAATCCTGGATAATATATTATAATATATAATATATAATATATACGCTATATAGATGCGTTAGGGTTTCCGAAATTTGTAATGTGATTTTTGCTCCGTTAATCAATTTTTTCGTCGGCCAACAGCCGTGTTGTTACATCCGTTTAACACGTCACTTACAATGGGTTTCAGAGTAGTTGGACGGACGACCAGTGGGCCGTGTAATACGCTATTTAGATAATGACCGCTATGTCACCCGAAGGGGTCAGTTTTACACCACCGCCGAGACGTTTTCGAACTTCTTGGAGAGATCGTTTGTAATTAATAAACCCTAGACCGGCTATGTCCGGAACAGACGAGTCTCTTTAGAATCTTTGACTATAATAATATGTATATAAACTATACACTGTGATGCGTGTTGTTATTTTGTTGCCTTGACGGCGTTTGACAGAGTAGGGACAACGATGGCTAAAGCCTCTAGGAAGGCAACTGTGTTTTGCATTATTAATAATTTCCGCAAAACAGTATTGTCCAAAACCCATGACACCTAAGGGAATTCACGAAACAATACCGAAACCAACTATTAGCCAGATGTCTATTGGTTTTTACAGTCTTCCAATTATAAATGGAATGTATAATTATGTATGAAACGCCGAGACGAACTGAGATTTTTTGGGATCTAGGGCAATCAACACCTTTATGAAGCCAAATAAAAGTATTAAAGTTCGTTAAAATTACTATATATATATTATATTAGAAGATTTGACCATAATATTATGAAAAATTCTCCAGAGGAAAAGGAAACTAGGTAATTGAATAAAGAAGATGAAGATAGGATTATATTTAAAAAAAATTCGATAGTTGTGAGACTTCTTTGTTAAAAAACAAGTGAATATTATCCAATTGGTTCCTTTTGAATGTGTATTGATAAATAAATTTGAGAGTAAAAAAAATCTATATTTAGTAGGTATTCATATATGTAGATACTTGTACATTTTAAACTTTAAATATGTTGATCGGAGAACTACTATAAAATCAAAGATGTAAAGTATTTGATTATAATTAATTAAATACATTTGTATAAATTATTTACAATTTAATTTTAATTAGATACATTTTTTTTTGTATCAATTACCTGCTTAACTAAGACTTCTAAACTATATTTTTTACGAAACGTATTCTAGTTTATTTTTTTCATCGCGTAAAGATAATATTATAATCCATGTTTTATTTATAAATATTAAAGTTTTATTTTTTATTGACTCCAATGTCATAATAGTGTGGTAAAAATGCAAAATTTAATCTTAGTTTAGTATTTAATTAAACTTTTTTTTGAGTATTTAAAAAATATTCCAAGTACTTTTTAAAAGTATTTCATTAGTATTTAAATACATTATCAAAACTACCTATAGTGTTCGAGTTTTGATAGTTTTTTTTAATACTTTTCGGAAATAGTTTAAAAAACGGTGCTTAAAATTATCCAATACCTCTCTGATCACCCCATGGTTTTTATGTATACAGTGTACGGGTATATGTACAAGGTTCGTTGATGTTTTTGTGCTCAAAATTATGATTTTAAAGATAATTTTGACGCAATTTTAGGCTTATTTAGTTGGAATATTATCAGAGAACACTGCTATATAAGGAAAACTAAAACAAAACATATTTCACCTGTCAAACTGTCGGGCTAAAAACTTTCGACAAGGTGAACATCGCCGCGTGTTAAGTATAGCTGTATAACATGCTGTTTGTGGTTTTACCGTCCTTTTACTATGTACCGTAGAAAGTTTACTAATTTAAACGAGAAGAGACCACGACTTTATTTAAAATAATTTAGCCGTATTCTTTTCTCATCTTATTGTTATGCTAATAGTCAATTTAAAATGAATATTAAAGTACAATTTATATAGATATATATATATTATAAAAGGGGAAAACAAAACTTTGACAGCGAGAGTTTCATAAAACAGAGAATTACGGATAAACTTTTTATGAATTATGACGACATATTTTTTTTTTCGTTAAAGAATTTGTTGGGTTTATTTTTAACGATATAGATTTTTAGGAATATCAGCTAAAAAAAAAACTTTGAGAAAAAAATAAAAAAATCCTTAATTCGTATTTTATGAATATTCTTTGAGCTATATATAGTTAATAGCTTTTCCATGTTATCATATATTTTTTTCTTTTTTTTTAATATCTAATCGGAATAACAAAAAATAAATACAGTCTGTACCTACTTGATGTGTATTACTCGACTCTGTAAAATCCATGCCGACGCTGTTTTGCGGGTCATAGACAAATTGAATTGTCTATCGTAATAAACTCCGATATATATTTTCTTTTACCTGGTTGGTCGCGCAAAACTCCTTGCCACGCACGTATCCTTTTCCGGTATAAACAAAAAACGATTTACCACAGAACCCATTTTCCTAAACCATCCATAATACAAATGACGAACATAGCATACACATATATACAAGGCGTATACGCACACAGTTTTATCTAACAATGGACGATAATAATAATAACAATAATAATATATCAAAGATATGATTTGGAGGGAAAAAAATTGCTTAGACACTTTTGCGATCCTAAACAATTGACAGATTTCCTATATAATATAATATATATATACATTTAATATTTATGTGTTTTGTGTATAAAAAAAAAAAAAAAAAATAGGGTCATCTATACTTACGCATTATTGTAATATATAGTCGTATATATTACGTGGATTTCGACGGATCCAACTTGTTATTTATAATAAACTGGAATGTATATAATACGAATCGTCGTCCTAGGAGAATTTACTGTGTCTGCTTGTATACGCTTGGCGTTTCGCTGTCCAATGACGTGTGCCATTCCACATCGATAGGTATAGGAGACTGCGATTTCGTAGAAATTTTGCGAGTGCATTATTCACGTTCAAGAGAACACAATAGCCAAGGGCGAGGTATTGGCTATACAAAATATATATATATAGGCAAATGTTCCATAAAATAACTGGCACGACATTCAATTTTCGAAAAAAAAAAAAAAAAAAAAAAAATGGGAAAAAATATTTAATTTTCCACAAACTATAGAATAGAATATCTACATTTTACATGGAAAAAACAATATAGTTAATTCTGCTATAAAAATAACTGAATTAAGTATACATTTACCAACTATAGGCATGACTACTATAATACTAGTCAGATTTACCAAGAAATTTTACTATCAAAAAAAAAAAACAGGAGAGATTTGAATCTGAGACCGCTCGCATGATAACATCTAATTCTAACTACAGCCCAGGCTTGAGAACCATGGTAGGTACTATAGTTATTATATCGTTTTAGTAATTTCACCTATAAAATAGTAATTCTAATTATATTTTATTTAACTGCAATATTTTGGTATTTATACCATATAAATTACCTACTTATATTTGGTTTCAGTCATAGTGTATATAATTATGAAGAGAAATGTAAGTATATACCAATGTTCAAAGGACAAAAATCATTACTCTCAGACATATTGTGATAATAGTAAGGAGTATTTAGGATGAAAAACAGTTTATAATATTAATTATTATAATTTAAACAATGGGTAATCTTATTTTTATTTTAACGTTCAAAACAAAAATAAAATAACACATCATTTATAATACTCTTGGAGTAATTATTTCAAATATAATGGAACAGTTCAGTGAAAAATTAATATTTTCTTCCTTTTTTACCTAGGTACTTATCAGATACTATTATACGGATTTTAACTCAAAGCGCAGTCCCTTTATAGTTAGTAAATCTATCATTTAGTATTGTTCTTAATTTATAATAAATTATTAGGTATATTGTTTTATTTAGTTGTACTTATTTTGGTTTATTTATATTGAGGCTAAACGTGCAATGGTTAAAAAATAAATTATTTTATCGTATAATTTTATAAACGATTTTATAATAGCATCTACAATCTATAAGTATTTACGTAATATTTTGGCAGTTGGCAGAATTGCTCTGCAATCGTTATTTAAGCGTTTTCGGACACTTGATGTACTGATGTACGTATAAAACCATATACATATATAATATATATTATATTTATTATCAAAAACTGCGAATTTTCAACAGAAGCTTCATAAACAACATTTTATTGAAACACCATATATACGGCTACTTTCTAGCAAGTGTTGGTTTCTTATTATTTACTATGGTGTCGTAAAAAGCTAATAAAACTGCCGGCACTTAGGTTCCCCTTCGATACAAACGGAAATACTGTAATTTATATGCAGTAAGTTACATATATAAAATTATTATGGATTTTTGGCCTTGCGATAAGTAAAAAGTTCAAGTCGTATAAACCAAGATTGATCGTTTAAAAAAAAAAAAAAATGTATGCATTCTGATATGTTTTTGTTTCATTTCTGATGTGAGTTATTAATTGGATGGGATGGTTGTCAAATAATTTTTAGTGTCCTGTAACCATATATACCATTTACTATATACTGTAGCATATAATGCAAACTCTGCATTTTAGAGAGAAATTATGTACACAATTGATTTAGTTTGGTATTAGTTATAACTTATAATACATTTGTTAGGTCCGTTAAGCCGTTATATTATTACAAAGAGCTTAACTGCATTGGTAGGTACTAAAATAATTCATATCATAACGTTAAACTCGAGTTCCAATTTAATTTTGAGCAACTGAACGAAGTAGTTTCGTTTCATCATATTATATTCGTCCCTTAAATGTAGACATTCTAAAATGTAATCTTAATCTCATCTCATAACTTTTAATTGACTTAAGTAAGCACTGTTTTCTATATACTACAGTACAGTTTTAAGTAAATGCATTACCAATCCAAACCACAACCATCACTGCCAAAGTTTTATGTCTCGTTGCATTATTATTTTTTATAAGAGTGTTTAATATTTTCGTTCACTCTTCCAGTGACGTTCCAATTATTGTAATACTTATAGTTTTGACGAATAAATACGTTCACAAATCTAAATCATTATACTGACTATTATACCAGCATTATATATGGCTGACCCTAAGTCGAGTGAAGAGATCGCTCAATAAGACGATGTACCATGTATATGTTTTTGTCTTAAAATTCAGATTATAGATGACAATAATATGAGTATGTACATAGTTTTCATTTAAAAAAAGCAAACAGTCAGACTTCAATAGTACTTTCCTTAAAAGTAATAAATTAATATAAGCTGTACGTCTTCATCTTATGTTATAGTCTTACATTGTACATATATCAGATAATTTCCATCTGACCGTGAAATAAAGGCTTTAAAATATTTTAACGTTTGATTCAGGATACTTTTGACAGCATCTGATCCAATTGCTATAATCACGTACAATTATTGTATTTATATAAAATAATATAGGAACATTTAATTCGTGAACGAATTTGTAGGAGGTCAAAGCCTTAGAATTTAATTATAAATTATAAATTACCTATTGATTAACGATTAATACAGTACCTATATTAATGAATAGTTTTTAATATGTTTCAATTTTTTTTAAATTAGCCGTACCGTACTTCTAAACGGGGATGGGTGCCATATAATTTTAATCTAACTGGATTAAATCCGGTACCTACTGTTCGTATAAACTATAAACGGACAATTGTTTTTGTTTTTATTTGGTAGCTCGAAAATAATAGAAAATAAATCTAATTATCTATATAAATGTAGATGACACGTGCCTATATTACTGCCAGTATTATATGGTTGCCCGAAATTATGGCAAAATTCGTAAATTTTCATAAATGTTAACCGAATGACTTGATTCTTGTGCATGCACGTTACACTCAATATTATATATTATGTTTAATGTTCGTTTTAACGCCATATCGGATATGCAGTGACTTGGAGGTGAAATATATTATGGAAGGAGGGCGATGTCAGTTAGTCGTTGGTGGAACGGTGATTGATACACGAAAGCCGCGAGTGGCACGTATATATTATGCACCCACTATATAATATGTGCTGTGATGTATAAACATGTCATTATATTATTAGCCACGCGCGCTATAGTCGTATAATTTCCGATGGTTCCGCGGTGGTGGAATCAAATGACCGAATGGCATGCGATGTACGTCACGGTTTTGGATAGGGTTGCACGCGTATCGTGTTTTCGGCAATTGTGACAGGGTAGGGGAATGGGGATATGAAAAGAGTATAATATATAACCAAAATCGTCACTACGAGAGTTTAATTAAGTATACGTGATGGTTTTCGGTGGGGGGAGGGTGTACCGAGTAAATCGAAAAAGCCGCCTTCGTCGGTGTAAAGTAAAGTGACTAAAACTAGAAATCTAGACATACTTGACCGAGTTCGATCCAGTCGATTAATATAAAGCATTTGTGAGTTCTAAAGCAAAGCGTCTTGAATTTTCAAATGGACAATTTTATTTTTGAAATATATCTATTTTTACTTGAAATTTAAAATAAATAATAAGATTAAAGTGAACTTGTTACGATCAGATAACTCAAAGGTTTGTAATTAACATTAGCAACGGAAGTATTTTCAATGATTTCAGAACACTGAGTTAAAACGTTTAATTTTTGAGCACACATACTATAATATTACCGTTTGTATCAGGGAGTGTGGCCATAGCCATAAAAATCTGAAATAAGGAAAACAGCAAACTACAACAGTATGACCATGTGTAAAAAAAAAAAAAAACCTTAATAATTATATTATATTGTTTTTCCTACCCTGATTATTTGTTATCAGTATCCGCTCGCAGCCGTGGAAATGGACATACTCACCGAGTACTGTTTTCACTCTAGATTTTCGTACGCCGTATGTTTGTCGTATTTCGAGTTTTGAATTATTATTTATATATTTACCTACTGTGTTACGTTTAAAATATCTTCAGTAAATTGTTAAATTATATTCAATTGTAACGTGTAAGCAAAATTTGATTAAAATCAGTCCAACTTCAAACTGGGCGAATACGGTATTTCAATCCCTCATATAAGGTCACACTGTAATTCGCTGTTTTGATTACTTCATATTGTTATACATACGAGTATACGTTAGGGCATATTCTCTATATATTCTATGGTTTACACTGATAAAATAATACATATGTATAGATTACGGAATTTCATAACTACAATATTGTCCGTAAACGAAAAGGTTATAGAAATTAAAATGTCGAGATTACAAATAGTTTGGAAAACTTTAATGTGCTGTTTGGAGTGGGGAGAGACCACTACAAACTTTGCACATGTTGGTTTGACCGTTATTATTATTTATTATTACAATTAATATTATTATTGTTATAGTTGTGTCGAATATTTGAATCCCCTACAAGTTATTGTGGAAAATCGAACGCACACTAAACCGACCACAATATTATATTATATACGTATGCCGATATTTAACATTATTTTCGAAATATTTGCGATAAATTTAATTAGAATATAGTAAAACGTGTTCTCGAATCATACATATCTAAATTACAATGTATACACACATGGTCATATTGATACTAATATAATACAAGCAGTCATGCTGATCTATGTATAACTAAGGGTACTAAACAATTTTTTTTAAATATTTCTGAATATTTGAGTAAAATTTTTTCCAATATTTTCATTTTATCATTTTGTTACTTAAATATATTATAGTGCCTTGTGACATCAAAAAAAAAAAAATTATCTGTTGGCTATCACCTTCTTTCTTTTCGCTGGTATACACGTGATTTTTCTAAATACACATTTTGATGTAATGAAATCTACAATTTAACCTGCAGAAATAATAATAATTATAATTGATAATGGTATAATATATAGCATATATATAATTGATAATATATAATAATATTATTTTAATTTTTAATATATAAAATAACATATATAGGTAATTGATAATAATGTATGGTAATGTCGTATGCGCCGTACCTACTACAGTAATAAGTAAAGTATACCTCATGTTTACGATTATATAACAGTCTTATTGCATTTTTTATTTTTTGCAATACTTTCAGGGAACAGATTATAGTGTTTAAATTAGATAACTATAATATTAGAAATTATATATGATTTGAATGTTGTCAATGTTGATGATTTAGTTTAAACAATATTTTCAGAAAAATTCATTGGAAGTTAAGGGTTGCAAATGTAGCGAACATGTTATGTGTATCACCCTGTATATACATATAAATTTACGTGAACATAGATATACATATTATAAATTATATATGTGTATGTATATATTATACACTAACATACACATGCTTGCCAATAACGATACCCGTTATCAACATAATATTATGTATATTATGATGTGCGCTTTATATATATATATATATATATATATATATATATATCTTTCATTGTAATAACACAACACCTATATAATATATTTCAATTTATAAACCGATACCGAAACATTGCTTTTAGTGGGATGGGGGATGCGACATGGGCGAATTCGGTTTCGAAATTTAATTTCCGTCCTATCCGTCATCCTCCCGCGGCCGTTTCAGCTCGTTTTGTCCCCGTTTTCGCGATATATGCTAACTCGTATATTATAATAATAATAATAATAATAATAATATGCATTTTAAGCCAATATCTATTATTGTGCTTGTTGTTGTTGTTATTTTCACGGATCCATTGATTTACGCAGACGCCCCCGCCGAGTCCGGCAGTATATATTACGTATTATACTCTGGAATTTTCCCGGCTATTAAATCGAACATCGAGTTTTTTTTTTTTGAAATATCATTCATTTCGGCCTTATGTACATACATAATATTATTATTACTAATATTATTATATCGGAACATATATTATATATATATAATATACTCCATAAATATGTCCATTCCATTTGGCATTTGGTCGAAATAATGTTCTATACCTATACGTAATATACATACTCCTATACGCACGTCCGCTGACGATAATATCACTGTCGATTATAATAAAACGTCCAGTTGGTCTACTATTCATTATAATATTGTCAGCTGATATTGCGTAATAATCTATAACCGTCCATCGAATCACAGAAAAATTTTCTACTTATTTGCCACGGAACAATAATCCACTAAATTGAAATTAACTTCGGTGCTATTATTATACATTTTGTGGCTGTTATATTATATACTTCAGCTGTATGAATATGCAAATCAGTATACTCGACTGAATAAACATACACGATTAATCTATACGCTTTTGACGATTTCTCGTATAATTTTGATATCGTTAAGATTTAAGTTATTTTTTCCTAATGATTGTTGAGTACAAAGTATTTACATAAGTCAGAAAAATTGCAACGGCATTACCTACGTGTTAATTTAAACGTATTTTTGTGATTTTGTGCTCAATCGGAATCCTTATTTATTAATACGCTAAGAAAAAAATAATATCCTTCCTGTGCATTTCCTAGGGCATCTATAGAGTTCGTGTAGAGATAGGGAATCTTATATAAACTTCAAAATTATTCTCAAATTAACAATAATACCTACCTATCGAATTAAAAGTGGATGATTTACTCTGCCACTCAAATCATAGATCTATATTTATTATATACCGTATTCCGAAACAATATATGTAATTTAATTATAATAACCAATATAATGTTCTGCTATAATTGTTGTAATAATGATTTATTTTTTGTACCTATATAAACGATATATAAAAGATAATATAATACATGTTGATTTTAATTTTCAACTATTATAAATACATGTATTTTTTAAAGATGACCAATTATTTGTTACATATACATTATTATATATTTTAAATGCTGAATGAAGCTACGAATGTATTGGTTTTACGGTTTTTTTTTCAATTTGTTTTGTTTTTATGTCTGTACACAAAAATTTTATTACAAGAAATGCTCCGATCATCATATGTAGCATTATTTTCTGGTAAAAAATTCCATCTAGTTCGTACTTTAGAGAAGTCAGTTTAAGATTTTTTCGATAAACGCGTAAGATAAAACTATCAAAAATTAGCATGAAATACGGTAAACACGATTCTGGTAAAAATTAATCATCACTCCGAAAATATTGATTCTGAAGCCTTAAAATTCTTACCATAAACGTATATACGTAAAATATTAACACAAAAGAATTTCAAGAATTTTCACCTATTTTTAGGCTATTTATAACAATATACAAATTTGAGACATTTAATTCATAGTAGGCTTAATATTATAAGACCTGAAAATTTAATGGTGTTAAAACTACGGTATTCTAGCTAAATACAAAAAAAATTTAAATATTAGATAGTACAATTATTTTGAATAGCCATTTAATTTTTTTCTAAAATATGTATTATTTTGGTATTTCAAGGAATAAATAGATCTATAAACTTGAAATTTTTACCAAAATCATATATAACTTGGTTTTAAGGTTTTATTAAATTGAAATTTAACGATTTTATCATGTTTGTTTAAAAGGTTTACTTTTTATATTTTTAACAGTGTTAAATATAGTGGCAACCATGGTGTTGTTATGTGTGGAGTCTCCCGATCGAATTATTATTTCGTTCATTATATTATATATTATTAGTATAATCTGCAGTAATTGTCAATTATATCTACCAAACCTTTACTCAAAATCGTTTTTTTAAAAAAAAATAATTTATTATCGCTTTCAAATTCAATATCTCCACCACTAGTATCCTACCCAACGAACGATGTGCTTTCACCCCTACTGACCGGCTTTTTTAAAACTGTGATTTGATAACGTAGGTACACACATTTTTCTATAGTATTTATAGTACCTATTTAAAATCGACATACATAAGTATTATTTCCGTTACTATTCTTGTCTATTCCTATCAATTTTATTTTAAAATTTAAAAAAATATGTTTTCTTTTAACTTTTTGTAAAGGTTTAAATTCAAATACTGTGATTGTCAAAAATCAGATTGAATATAATATATATTTATACACTTTGAAAGGAATGCATACGGTGTCAACATCATTACAATCCGTAAATATTAAAAAAAAATATAACTGCAAGCACTTTGCTTGTAATATTGACAAACCACAAGAGCGTGAATATGTTTGTTCGTTATACTCGTATTATATTATTATTATAACGGATCAAATAAAAACAAAATTACCGTATTTCGTACCAATCTACAACAATATTATTATATAAAGTGTTTAACCAGAATCAGAACACTTTTGGTTGGTCTAAAATATGTAATATTATATAACACCACTTGTAAATATGTGCTTAATATTGAATATATGGGACAAAAACCGATTTTTTTTTTCTTTTTTTTTTTTAATATTGTTTGTAATATTATTTATATAGTTTGTCGACAATTTTACAGTACATAAAATCAATTAGATTGCTAACTAGATATATGTATAGTTGTTGGTGATAGAAGAACTAAGTAAACAGTGATGATAAGTAAAGCAGCCAGTCGCTATTTAAGCGATACTCATACAGCGGCTATATGAGATATATATATATGTTGTTATTATTGTGGAAAAATATAAAGGTTTTTTAGTTATTTAGAATACATTTTAACAAAACTACTAATACCTATCATGTACTTCAAACAATGTTTACAAATCTTACATCTAGTATTGTGTTTTAAATAAATTGTACTACAAAAACAATTATTATTATCATTTATCATGGTATCCGTGGTTATCTAATAAATTCATACACGATAATGCACATTAGCTTCGTTTTAAATAGCAACCGACGTTTCAGCTAAATACTGTGTGCAGCAGTTGGTCGTATAGTTTGTTTTATACAAGATAATTTTTTCACAACACTGACTAAAAATAACGTAAAGTTCCATTAACGTTATTTTCCATAATATGTCTGTGCTCCAAAAATCTATAGGTACGGTTATTTTGTTATCGTAATCAGTTACGTTCAATCATTTAGCGGGTACGGACCTGCTGATAGGTTATTATAACATAGATATAGAAAATTAATATCCACGGTTCATTATTATAATTTATCATACATTTCGTAATATGATAAGAAAAAAAAAATGATTTAATTTCAATCTAAATATCGTATACGAGTATATGTCAATGCAAGACTAACGTTTCATGTATTTGGCTAAATATTTTAATACTTAGTAACGTTTAACTCAACGTTATTTTTATCGTACCGTTTTGCGTCTGTTGTGCAAAAACTCCCCATTATATAATATGTTTTGATTTTATTTGATTGATAATACGGTAATTATGTTTTATCATGCAAATTCTGATAATCAGAATTATTAAAAAATATTTTCTAAAATATCAGACATACCGTTTTATACAATATGTAATATGTAATATCTTAATAGTGTGGATTCTGATTAAAGTTATTCTATGTTAATACTTCAGTCATAGGAAATGTGTATATTTGTTTGTTGTCACTATTGTAGAAAATATCCTAAATCTAATAATATTTTTATCCAAATAAATGGTTAATGAAGAAAAACGGCTTACAAAAGAAAACAAATTACATTGAATATACTGTGTAATACATTTACTTTTATGTATGGTGTTTGATGTATAATATGCTGATGATATCCGTTCTTACATTATAACAACATCACATTCATTCGCATAAGATGTATGGCAAAATAAATGTATTATAATGAATATTTTAAATGAATCCATTCATGAAATCGAGTCAAGATTAATAGCGTCCTACAACTCAAGTCGACGAAAATCGTTCTCCACTCGTTTATATAGTATATATTTTTTTTCCGTCGTATTACATAGTTATATCATTTTTCATTATATGTCCGTGAAATAATGTCACGCTCGCTGTCCGGTCTGTAATAATATTATTTCCGCTGAAAGACGGACCGAATGTTCTCGAGACCCCGGTAACGCGTTTTTTTTTTCTTCCCCATTCTCCAAACTCCCCCATTCCCCTAATCTCATCATACCATAAAATGTCCGAATATGTCGACGACATCGCGATTTATATTCTGACTATAATAATATGAAGATATTCGCATAAAATAATATTTACCATCTTATAATGTAAATTGTCTCCGTATCGCTCCCCTCCTCATCGTTCTCCCCAGAACAATCTCCAATGTGTATGCCGTCCCGTAACTCCCCTATCTCTTGTATCTAACTATCTCGTTTCAGCAATAAAACCCTGCCAAGACGAGAAAATCCGATGGGGGATGGGGGGATTCGGCCAGATGACGTAGACGGATGGCGACGACCAAAGGAATTTTAGTTATGCTAATAAGAGCTGGATAAATTTCGTCCCTTTTACATAAAACATGGGAATGTTCGCGTCGTCCGTTTTCTCTTCGTGCAGCGATAGTATAAGGCAACCGTCACAAAAAATATATTATATATATATATATATGTATATATATAAATAAAGGCGTGTGCCGCCGCCACCACGCGTAACGGCCAAATTACAGAGATGCAAATATGCGTCGCCTTCGTCGGTTATATTCTCTTTAACAGAGAAGGAGGCAGGTGATGGCAGAATGGATGGTACTGTCGGCCTGGCTCGGCCAGATGGACAGCACAAACCTTGTCTCATTTTATTTTTTCAGTTTACAAGAACTCTAGTTTTTGAACAGTTTAAGTTTCGACTTTAGAACTCCATAATCTAAAGTTTTTCGTTGAATACGAATTTTCAGATTTGTCTTACTATACTTTTGAAATATTTGCTGACAATATATTGCACCATATTATATTATATTATTATTAATTTTTATTTCATATAACGTAAAAAATGATTATTTCAACGTTCTAACCTAATTAACTCGGCCAATCATTATTGTGTTTACGAATATGCATTTTATATTCAATTTTAATTAATAAATATAACAAAAAAATAATATGTGAATTCATTATATTATTTTAAAATGCATAGATTATTAAACCGATAAAGTTTAATATTTATTAGCATTTCAAGTTTAAAAAAAGAGTTTTTAGCTGAAAAAAATATATTTTAGTTATTCTATTTTAGCTCTCCTCTAAATATTGAATGTGAGTAAACAATTAACAGTTAGTTCAATCTATGATTATACAGGTATACATGAAAAGTTTTAGACATGTTCTTTAGGTCATTATTTTAAGTTAAATATAAATATATCTTTAAAAAATAATTGATATTAAAATATCTAGGAGATAAAAATACTAAACTACTTTATTTTTTCGCAAAGATTTAGTATTAATACATTACTTTATTAAATCAAAAATGTACACAAAAAGTTACCGAAACAATAAAGTACAATATAAAACGACCAATCTGTATTATATTACAATCTGATTAATATCCATTTTAAAATGCTTTCGACATTATAATAATTGAATTCTCAATGTCAATAATGGTATTGCATGGTTCAAGATAACGATATGCGGTGACGTTTGTTTGATCACGAGTCGTTGTGTGCTCACTACTCACATTGTACACAACTAGCTATCATTATTAATAAACTTTGAAATTATGGCAATATGTCAATCTTCGTAATTCGCACCCAACACGAGTTGTAATTCTTGCCCCTTCAAAGTATTAATTATTTATATTATATACATAATGTCTTTGGGAGATAATCGCTATCAACATAAAGAAGGCATTCGTTCTGTTTTTGACGGATCTTCTTGATTTTGAGACTTATTATCACAGTGGGTAAAGTGAAGTATAATTAAATTTCATAAATATTTAACTCATCTAATAATTGCATAAAAATATAATATTGTTGAGCCACTTTTTAAAAGTTAAAGTCGAAACACCCCCTTACACAACACTTGTCGACTCTTAGGTCATATAATAAGTATTTATATATAGGTATATATATATCATATTTTTACACGGCCCAAGTTTTAAACATATTTTTAAATCATAAAAATATAAATCAAATAAGTCGTATATACGTCTGGAATTGTTGACCCTTGGAATTCGTAAAAAAACAAAATCCATAATTTTTCAGTATAGGTATACTATATGTAGTATATTATTTGTTGGAATTTAAAAATGTATACTGCAAATACCCCAAAAAACTAACTAACTTTTTTATGTTTTTTTTTTTTTTTAAATGTTATTCCTAAATTTAAATATTTAAAATTGTTATTATTTTTATTTAATGAGCAGCGTTTTTGCGCTGTTATAATATGTATCTGATTACTTATGATGAAAAGTTATTATTTTAATTTTCATGGCAAATTCTGTACATGCCATTTTTTGTACAACTTTCCGTCAGCGCCTACGCAAGGGGTAAACCGATTAATTCATCAACAAAGTTTTGGGAGAAAAAAAAACAACTATTATATCGGACATTTAGTCCCTGTTTGCCGATAATTTATCGTCAGCCGTGAAACGGTTTGAAAAGTGCAGTTATGTGTAATATATTATATTATAGAAATGCCTCGTCGGTTTTTAGTAAATTGAATTACCGGCGGCGGCGGCGACTTGCATGGTGGAAAAAATGTACACATCGTTTATTCGGTCAAACATTTTATACGATTTTGGTTTTAGGAGGGTATATAATGTATAAGCGAAACTTTGTGGACCTGAATTCCACACGAGTTATGGTCTCGTCCGGGGATCGGACATAAATAACGGGTATGCAATAATAGCCGGTGCAGCGGAGGCGGCGTGATTGAAAAAAAGCAGCAGTTTCCCTTTGGGTCCCTTTTCGTGTCATTTGTCACCCGAACGATAGTCATGGCAGTGGTGGAGGTCGTTCCTCGAAACGCTTTTTAGGCATCTAACTTTTGGGGGAGCCAAAAGTAAAACTTTACATGAACCCCCTGTAGAGGCACTGATCAATTTGCCACCATCCCCTCTATATAGACGACCTTATCGTACAATATACGACCCCCCTCCCCAAATCACTCCCTGGATTTTCCCGTCCACTTGACCAAGTATTTACTATCACCCTCGTTCCGTCTCGTTATTGTCGTTCTCGTCATCGGTGGTAAAAGGTTTTGTGCACCGGTTCGTTTTCTCATTGTTCTCCGGGTCTCTAATTTATGGTTCAGCCATTGAAATTGACGTTAAAAAAAAAAAAAAGGGGGGTACACCGGAGAGTTAAAAAAATACACAGAGAAAGGGACAAAAAATCGTCTCAAGTATAATAAAATAGAATAAAAAGATCGAAAGAACGCGTTAGAGTGAGTGAGCAAGCTAGTGATTATAGAGTATATATTATAGGCGACATGAAGAGAGCTAAAACGAGAACGGAAATAAGTATATCGTATATAGTTAAACGTATCGGAGACATATTTAAACGAATAAATGCATCGGAACAAAAAAAAGAGAAACCTTTTAACCTTTTCTAAAGTTAAAGGTACAAAGAGTTGCCTGGCAGTAAGCTTTTATGCGTTATATTTATGCGATTGTGTTTGAATGTGCGCTAGCAATTATATAGGCGAAAAATATATTACCCAAATAATGGTCTCGTGCACTTTACCTATAATATGTAGTATACAATTCCAAACGAAACATATTCGATCCGTTGTATTTCGGTATTAAAGTATTGGTTTATTCCTTTTCTTTCAATTCAAATTACTTGTTTTCAATCTCTATGGTAGTATTTTTACTAAACCCGTTCTTAAATTTCTAAGTACATAATATGGGGTAGCATTTATATTTTCACACTCAGATGCATTTTTATGTATAAAAATACATTTATATTTCTTAGCATAGTAATATAAACGTATATAAGCGTAACAGTTGAAGTATCTATCGAAAAAGTGAAACAAATGAATAGAGGTTTTTAAATTTTAAAGAAATTACAAATTTGCTTGCCCTACTTATATTCTATAGGTAGATAATTGAAGCTTCTCAAATGACTAATTAAATGACCAATCGATAATTCAACGAACATGGATTATTCTACGAAAGAAGGGCTTATAGATCTTAAGAACGGATAGTTTTTAAATGTAGGTTAGTTACATGTGCAAATTTGTAAAATATTTAAAATGAAATATTATTCATTATTATGTAATAATATATATATATATATTATAGTATTATTCATTGTTATTGGGGATTTAATTAAATTATAATAATATAATAACATAATAATATAACAATATAGTAATATTATGATATTTATATAATAGTATAAAGTATTAGTCGCTCTCACTATATAATATATTTATAGTATTCAATATGGCATTGTGTTAATTTAATATTTGCTATGAATTGTGGAATTAACTATATTTCCTGATGTTTACCTTTAATTAAGAAAATATTATTTATTTTCGGATAATTTTAAATAATAAAAATTGATATTAACTTGTTGAGTTAAAATATTATAATAACTTAACCATTTAACTTAATTACAATTTTTATCAGGTTAATGCCCTGAAGTTTTGATGATATCATATACCAATGATATCGGTTTAAAAAACAATACTCTTAAAATAATATTTTTACGAACAATCGAAACTATATAATCAAAAACTTTAAATAATTGGTGGCGCCATGTAATATTCAATTCATTGTATTTAATGATTAATTATTACGCACGCGGATAATAAAAAGAGAAAAAGGAAAGAACACGAATCATAAAAACTATACGAAATTAAAATATTAATAATAACGTCAAAAAAACATGTGAATAGTAGCATATGACTGGTGGAACAAAACCCCCGTATAATTAATTTCTTTCGTTAACATTGTTATTCGTTAAATGTATTCAAATTATATTTTTAAATTAATTGTTCAACTTATACGGTCCCAATCAATTTTATGTACAGAGCGTTAATGATAAAAATATTTATTTTTCACGTACGCTGTGTTATTGAACATGCCTGATGAATTTTTTATACCTACTAATAAAATATATATATTTAATTAGATTTTTAAAATAAGAGAAAATAATATAACTTTATCATACTATTAGAATGTAAAAATCGTTGTTTTTAGAACACATTACACCGGAAATTTTTTTTTTTTAACTTTTCAATAAATACAAATTTGATTTAAAACAATTGTCTATAATGCAAGTTCATAATTTTTTACACTAGAGATTTTAACTTAAATTCTGTGGTTCTCACACTATGGGTCAACAGCAATTTTCGATTGGGTTATGAAATATGTTCACAATAAGTAAGTGCATTGATATTTCAGGAAAATAATCATAATTTCATCTGCGTAAATGTTGGGTATGGTAATCGTACTACACTAGTATCGATCTAGAATTCTATGTGCAAGGCATCATGTGCACGTGAGAGTCCGGGTTGGCCCGTTCTGCGAGCTGATATTTTATATGAAATCTTAGTTACCTAGTACCTACTATATATAATATGATTTAAAAATGGAATTTATTGTAGTTCAAAGTTCATTATGATTTTTCAATTTATTTTCCTTTTAGGTTGTAAAAGTTTATTTACTTATTTTATGAGCTCTGTAAAAAAAGTGCATAGTATATCCAAATAATTATCGTCAGTCATAACAATATTATATATCAGATTATCAATATACTTATTAATCGTACAGACCTAACTGGTTTATATAGAAGTGTATAGATTCTAAAAAATCGATTTTTTTTTATGTACATGCTCGTATGGATAACGATATGTTAACGATCATTGAAATTGAGAAATTTTGCATGTCCTGTATTATTCGTCTGTACTGCAGGGACCTGTGATGCAGTTGATTGTATTCTCTTCGCTATAAATACGTACTATTCTTATAGGTACTGCAGATCGCACACAATACACACTGTACGAACGAGAGTGGATTGCGTGAGCGGTTTTACCAACGCATATTTACACTATACCACTCGTTTTAATGTGATTTTTTTTCTCTGCGCTTCCACGTGTGCCGGAACGCGATCCGCGTAATTAATCGGTTCAACGGTTTTTCGAAATTAATTCACAATTACCGAGCACGAGGGAGGAAGCGTTCGTGCGGGTCGAGAGTCGCGGCGGAGAGGAGAAGCGTGTGTTATAATTTCGCGAATTCGGGTGGTACCGTGTGGCGGGGGGAGGGTGCGCCGTAGAGGGGAATGCGGGGAAGGGACGGTGTTCACGGGGCGGGCGGGCGGGCAGAGGGTTTTTGGAAAACTTTCACCGAGACGTTGGCTGGCGGTGTCTGCAGGCGGCGGAAGCGGCCGGAAGGAGTGGGAAGAGCACGGGAAAAGCCTACGACTAAATCGCTCGCGCTCGCGTCTAGTTTGTTACGCAATCATTAGTGGGAATAATAAATCACCCCCGACGACTGGCTTCTGGCCCTCCGCCCGCCGCTCGGCTGTTCCGATCGCGAACCCTCCCCCTACCCCATCACCGGTCCCGTAGCCTAGGTCCCGGAGACCTGTCCGCCGCAAGCTCTTCCGTGTCAGGATAACCCGCCGCGTATCCACTTCTTAATTGCTTGATAAACGATTCTTCCCGTAATGGTCGCGATGGCGTTGCAGGTTAAACGGGATGGGGCGGGTGAGCGTGTGCACACGGAGCGGCAGTTCGGTCGGCTCTAATTTGTTGTTGTCTGCCAGCCGTACGTAATACAACACGGTCGAATGTGCGACAACGACGATATTTTACTATTTTGTGCACGCGTGTTTCCTAATGGTTTATATATTGCCAAAGTGAAAACCGTGATTTTCGTTCTCTCGCGCACGCCAACGTATATATATAGTATGCCGAGAGAGACGTAAACGGTTTTTACAGGGGCGCCATTAAGGAATCAAAAAATGTTTACCGTTTCTCCGGTACTCCACACTGCACGTTTTTGACGGAAAATTTTCATTTTTTTTTTTTTTTGTTTTTTATACGTAGACGAATCGTCCGGATAATCGCGCCTAGGATATATCATATCCGACAATAATGGTTGTTGGGCAGAACACCGGAGTGGGAAAACGTTCCGCCAAAATCATGTGTTTTTACCGATATTTTTCGACGAGCAAATATATAACGAAAATAAATTACTATAATTTACACATCCGTTTCGGATTGTCCGTCATTGGCTCATATTATCGCGTTGGTCAAAGTATAAATCACGATATTTTTATGGTTCGAAATAGCGTCTGGTCAGCAGCTCGTCTCTAAAAACCTCTACGATTTCGGAGTTTGGTGCTTACTCCGCCTCCCCCCTCCCCCAATTGTAGTCAGGCCTGCAATGGAACGGTCGATTTATAGTGTTTGGAAATATCTGTGTTGTAACGATTTCTGGAAACTTCTTAAATACGATTATAACGGTTGTGTACAATTGCCAAGCGCGCGCCAGTTACTCTAAAATAAAACCAAAAGTATAGTGTATATATTTCCATTTTTTTTGTTTCTTTTTTTCTTTTATTAGTTATTGGTGACACTTAACGGGAATATACTAATTTGATGGTGTGAGTAATGGATATATAAAAATAATGCAAGTATATTAGCGTTATGCTGGAAGCTAAAATCCCGACATAATTCCGTTACTACAATGTCAAGCATGGACGAAGGTTTAGGTTGATATTTTTCATTTTGATAAAAAAAAAAAAAACTTTGAGGATGAAAAATGTGCTTACGTTTGCGTATATTTGACCCGTTGACCACGTAGGACGTTCTATTACACTGCGTTTAAATGAGTGGTACCTATATAAACTCAAACGGAAGATAGTGTTGTGATTCTCCGGTGCAGGTGATGACAATATTCTTTATATATATACATATATAAATATATCGTTTATACAAATACGTATGTATTTATGTATATATATATATACGCTCAAGTATTTTTTCAGGGTTTACAATTTTTAACAAGGACCTCAGCCTTTTCTTTTGTTTATTTTATCCATAAATGGTGGCCTCGATGATTGCCGAGGATCGACATTCCCCAGCAATTTACTATATAGTGTATATCTGCCTGTATACTCCACATTTATGATATGTCAATATAACGTCGTTCGTTACAGTGCTATTTTCGAGATTAAAAGCTATTGGCTTTGTGCTCTAACAAATTCGCATTTCACGATATTCAAGTTCAATGTTTACAGACATAATGTATATTTATTGTGTAATTTAAGAATATATTATTTTATTATACAATACGAGTGCCTATATATTCAATTTTCAGGATAATATAATGGAATTTTCGCAATATAAATATATATGTCCAAAACGCTTTTATATTCACCAGATCGTAAACTATTTTTGTAGAAAAAACTTTTTAATTTTTTTTTTTTTTTATAGTTCTATTTTTGAACAAAATAACATCATTTTCGATCACTCATAATTGTTAAAAATATGCATTTATTTTGCAAAACAGTGTTTATTGGACAATGAAACTTATTCCCTTGACAGTTCATTTAATTTAATGACAGAAAAATGTGCACGGTTGTTACGCTTTCACAAAGTTTCGAAACTAATGTTTGACGATTTTCAACATGCTATAACTTATAACTTATACAGGAAACTTTATGCGTGGACCGGTCGTTTGTCTAAATTATCTGCCGATAATGTGTGCTATTAATTATTTTACTTCGTTTACCGATTAAGAACTTTGAACTGCTGCACCTGCAGGTCTGGGAAACGATATGATAACTTCTAGAAAACTTGGTTTGGACTTGCCTTATATAATATCCTTAATTAATATCAGTACAGACAATAAGACTCTGTTCTGTGAAATGGTTGAACAAAGAAAACGTATCCCGTATATTATTATTATGAACTTTCAGTACGATCTTGTCTCCAAATAGATTTTAAATTACAATTTATCACTAAAAAAGTGTTTTTAAATGTGAAATTTGAATAATCCAAATCCATTTACTAAATTAAAACAAGATTGTTCTATAATATATTATATAGTCATCAGAGAGTTTTTGACCGAATATTCGTCCTACTTTAATCTCCTTAAAGCATCCCATTATACTTAAGAGCTATATTTACGTTCATCTAAATGTTTGTTAATTAGCAAACCAATCCTGACACTGGGATATATCTATAACGAAGTTCATGAATGTTGAAATATATAGCTTGACAAATTGGAAAATAAATTACTATTTGAATCGAAAGGATACAGGGAATAAAACGAATGTTTATAAGTTTGTGAATTGATGGTGGCAGTGCAGCGCGGCTAAAGGTTGTAAAAACAGTTTTTTTTTTTTAAGAACCCTTCGTTTATTTTCGGAGGAGGAATTCAAGAAGGTCATGACATAAATTGAATTTATAACGTTTGCAGGGGAGAGAGATTCTGGTGTACTATGTAAATGTTTTTTTACTAATTAAAAGAATATCATCTATTTCGTGAAACGTGCATGTTTGGATATATATTTTTTTTCTTCGTTTGTATTTAGTTTACATTCACAGCTTTTGTCCATATAATCAAAAAAAAATAAATAAATAAAAAATAAAATATACAATATGCAGTTGTGAATTTTTCCAATCATCGTTTTATAATACTCTACAATATTATTATTATTATTATTATTATTTTTTAATTGGATAATTTTATCCATATTTTATGATAGGTATTGTATTTGGAAAAAAAGTCACGTGCTTGGTCACTATATACATGCATATGTATACCTATATATTATTACCTATGATATCTTATTACTAAAAATATTTTCTACATCTTTCGGAATTTCGAACGTTCACTGTCAATCTGTCTGTTTGATCTATACTACCAGCTCCACCACTATGGCAGTCATAAAATACCTAGGTATGGTATTCCATGCATGCATGCCTCCAAATTGCCTATGTGTTCTGCCTTGTAATCAATACAAGATCGGTATATATATATATATATATGGCTTGGTATGCTGCTGTATGTGGAAAGTACCTTGTATTCAGTAACCGCGGTTCATTTAACTTTGCTTTCGATGGGTATATATATATATAAGATATCCTTTTACGTGGTGTTCAAACATCACGTTTAGGTGTATAATTACACGTGTGTGTGTATGTATTTTACGTTTTTCGGACTACCTACTATTAAATGGTTGTTTTCTTATTTTTTTTTTTTTTTTTTTGCTGTTTTTAAACCTTAAAATGCAAGCCGGAGGAACCTTTTCAACCTTATTCCATTTCCAACGGTTTACCACAAAAGTTCGACGACAACATGACCGCGTTAAACAAACATAATATCACATATCATTCTGGTAGATTCACGACCCTGATTACGGGCGCAAGCTACCACTGTCGAAGAACTTACTGCAGTATCCAATAGAGTTTTAACAGCAGGGTAACAACAATCAATGTTCATTTGAATCCGAGTGTAGGAATATTTAACTAAATACATATTATACATATACACTTACAAATACAGACTTGAATGAAATAAATAAATGTCAGTCGTGTTTTTAACATTGTGTCACGCCAAATTTTGTAATATTTTCATATTTTATACTATTTTTGTTACACGTGTACGCTAATATTGTAGCCAAATTGTAAGTTTCATAATGATACATTAGTCAGCAAATTTAACTTTTTCAACCAACGCTAAGTTTTAAATGTGAGTGGAATATATTAATAATTCACTCTCTCGGTCGACACTGCAGTGGTGTATATATAATATATGTACAGTCGTTTTTTCGTTTAATAAAACGACAAAGGTCATCGCTACATGTACTGGCCACCGAACAGTTATAACAAACCGAATAGGTCGATGTATTATAACTACTAAATATTCAAGTCAATATCAGTTTGGAGAGAGGACTTAGTATAAATAAGTCGTCAATTACACAATACACATACACAATTTTTCACATAAGAGAATGCATTATGCGTAATGTTTTATAAATTACGAGTGTAATATTTATACACTGACTGCTGTACAATATTTCGCTAATGAAAAATGCACGTGTTTTTATTTTAAATCCATGATTTTGAAATTCGATATTTTATAATGCAAATTTTCCAAATGATTGTTGTTATTTTATGGTGAAAACTGAAATAACATAGCAAACCAATGACTCTTTCCAGATATTTAGTAAAGTTATGTTTTTAATCAAATTAAATATATGAATTTAAAAGTTTTGAAATATGAAATTTGCGAGTTAAACGACTTTATAAATCAATTAATTTCCGAAGTTTAATAAATTACAGTATGTATATAGCTGTTATATGCGATTAAAAATGAACACATTATAAGCGAAGAAGAACGCTTCAAATTGATCTGTTAAAACTTCATCAGTATTATTAATACAAGGCAACCGTTTTCCATTGTTTACACGAGTTCGAACCATAAATTTGGGTAATTAATGTAGGAACGCATGGTGTTACGGTGTGGCTCAAGGTGATTTTGGCATTAATTTAATTAATTACCGGTAATATTATGGTACATATATAATATATACATACAGTTATATTGTACGCACATTATTCAAATTATTTTACCAAGTTACGATAAATTAATAATACAGTAAACTACGTGGGCTTTTTCACGGTTTACTTGACACGCAACAAAAATAAAAATACGATAATCAATAATAATATATTTATACGAACCGTTAATAATAATAGAACAACTTAAATAACTAAAATGTTAAAAACCAAGAAACTATATAACGAAAATATCGTGTAATGGAGCCGAATTTAGTCAATTTAATGGAGGTGAAAATAAAAATTTATTTTTACCTATAATTTTATAACTTTTGAGTTTCAACAGAGTATAAAATATTGTTTTCAGAGTCATATGTGACTTACGATAGTGTTTCAAGAAAGCTTCGGTTATTATTTGGAAAAATACTTACTAGTATATTATTTGAATGACTTTTTTTTACTATTATATATATCTCTATTAGTTTATAATTTAATCGAATGTATAGAGAGGAGACTAGAGATGATTTCAATACACGCATAATGCATATATTATTATTGATGAAAAATAAATAAAATCAATTTTGAGCTAAGGCGTAAGCCATTATTTATCATAATGTTTATATTATATCGTTGATATTTTTTTACTTGTTAGGATGAAATAGACTATAGGACGAATATATATGGATAGGAACGCAAATTCCATTTTAAAACTGAAATGGTATTTTGTAGGGCCTTTTTATGTTACGAGCGTGGGAAGATTAAATTTATATTTAATAGGGATGCTAACACAACACAGATATAATATAATACATCACTACGTCATGTAAATATATTTAACTAACATTTATTTATCGTTTGAAATGACGTGTCAGATTATACGAAAAACCCATAATATACATCACAGGCATTGCGTTTATACAAATAAAAAAATATAAAATCAATGTCCCTCCCCACTTGTTAATACCATTATATACTATAATATAATTATGGAGTTGACAGACCAATTCCGGAGTCAAATGTATATACACTATTCATCCCTCTTTCATCAAAATATAATGTCACGTCGATAGTAACATCGACCACCACTACTAGTGATGTCAATTTTCATGAAAATTTTAATTTGTGATAATTTAAAAAAAATTTAATTATTTTTAAAGTATGTGTAGTGTTATTATTAAATATTTCATTACAACTTATTATTATATACTTAGAGTCATTAAAAAATAAAAGTACAGATATTTTAAATTTGAATTTGTATATGCTATTAAATTTAAGCAACTTTAAAATAATTGTTTCGGCAATCAATATACGATCATTGATCACAATTGGGAAAATATAAAGAGTAAATGATTTAATAGTATTCGTAGAATATTATAAACAGTATGACCAACCATAATAAAATAGTAATAAATCTTCATCTTCACATAATAAAATATTTTTAAAAATATATAAAAATAATAATAATTTTTAATGGCCATTGAAAATTTTCAAGCTTACATCTCTATCCACTATCATGACGAGGCACGTATATTAAAAAATCTATATCCTAGGTATGTCATGCGATATTTTTCGTCCTTTTCGAGGTATAAACTTTTGACAGAGCACAAATCCTCCGTCACTATCCATTTTCCCCAGGCAAATAACCCAACACACATACAAAAATACACACACATTTGTACATAAATGCCCACACATACAAACACACGTAACTACATATAATATATTATATAATACTCGTATACCTTAAAACGATCTGACGGCAAAACGCTTTAAGGTCATATCTCATGTTGAATTATTATACTAGTATAGCGGCGATAGTGTATATATACCAAGGTAACCCGGTTTTAATACGGTCACATGTCCGCGTTATACCACTGCTATCACACCACCAACTGCATGCGCGGTTTTATATCTCGGTCGACCATTTGCGAATAAACTCTTGACAATATTATTTCGGACTTACAAGTATAAACTTTTGTGTGTACCGAATTTTTTTATCTACAAAAAATGTCAGCAATATCAGACTATGGTTTAAAATTTATTACACATCTCTTCGACTACTTTTTATATACGTATTTACTATTTATATATACATGAAGTTTTAGACTTAATATTATGTATGATTTCCAAAACTACTAATATTTTTCTCTCGTCCACAGTTCATTGTACATAAATAATTAGATGTATTTATTATCGAGCATATTTTATATAATATATACATATAAATACATATATAATATGCAAATTGCTCCAATTAACTTTAATATCCTTAATATATTTTTAATTATATATACGCACTTACACTCAGTAAAAACGTAAATATACTAAAGCTTTATACAAATTGACGGCATTTGAATTGCATACAAATAACTTTTATATATTATCACAGTAATATATAAATACATTTTTTTTTTTTTTGTAAGTATAGGTATGAAAATATTAAAGAAAGCATTTGAATGTTAGGTATATAAAATATAAGTAATTGATGATAAATGTTTGTTATTTTTCAATATACTACAAAAAAGTTTTGAGTTTATAAACAATTTGATTTTATAAAGTTGATAGTGTAAATTTCGTATTTTTTATATTTGTAATATTTTTTATATTTTACCACTGTTTTTTTACTCGCATTTATTCAATAATATTATTTTGTATATAATATAATATATTGTAAGAAATTATTGTAAAAAAAAAATCATGTATTCGTATTTCTTTAATATAAAATTACAAATTAAATATTTAAATACAAATTTACAGATTGTTTATAGTCTAGAACTAATATAGCAAATATAATGTTGTTTAGACTATATAAATATATAATTAAAATTTGGAACAATATACCAACGCATTACGCAATTATGATATTATTTTACACCGGATCCTTTTTGAATAATTAAAAAATTACATTTATAAAAATTGATATTGTAATAATAATGTGATATTATTACCAATTAATAAAATATCATGTAAAAAAAAATAATAATAGTACTGGATTGGTACAATTTTCGTTTAATTTCACTTATATTATACAAAAATATTGTTTTTGGATTCTGTGTAAAAAAATTATATAAAAATAGAGTGAATAATAAGACATAATATCACATGATGATAAAATTGTATAATAATGAACTCAAATTACGTGATACAGATATATCAAGTTGAAAACAATTGGCATATTTGATAGGAAAAACAACTTAGTGATCGTCCCTTCTATAAAGTTTTATATATATTATTTTGAAAAAGACCTTACATCCAATTTGTTTTTAAGAGAGGGGTAAATTATATTTAACAGTACATTATAATTTGTAATTATTATTAATAACATTACTATATAATTTTTATTCAAATCAATCTTTATATCACTCATAAACATTCTGTATTAATAATATTACCTTAAATCGTCCTTCCCTTTAATGTTTTTCAGGCCCGTGTCTGATAATAGAGTGTTATATTTTTTTTATTCCCCATAAACACGCCAGTGCAGAAAAAATATATTGCAAAGAAAAAGAGAAAATAAAATAAGAAAATTCTTTGGATACAGAGGATGGAAGTTAATTCGACGGATAGAATAGTACTGTATTGTTATGGTTTTAAATTTTAAAGAAAAAATACATAACTGCATTTTGAAGACGATACTGAGCGAAGTTTGGTATAAAAAAAAAAAAAAAAAAACTAATAGGTAACCCCGACAACTTTATTTCCTCTATATTTATCCAATATTTCCGCTGAAAAAGCTAGTTTTTCCATTCACTTGAAAAAACTACGGTAAAAATCGGCAAATGCTAACTAGAAACGATTTACTATCAATAAAATATCTTTATACTCCAAAACTTCTGCTCAACTTCCGAAAAATACGTATAACCAATACATTTCTCAATTCGTTCAGTATCTGAAATATGTAGATGGATAGATAAATTATTATAATGCACTATTCACCGAACCTTATTATATTGTGTAGTGGAAACACGTGATGTTCGCCAAACACTTGTGGTGATATAATATATATATAACAAAGATGTACGATAGATTAGTGAAGTCACTTTTTTTTCTTTTTTTTTTTTACATACTCCAAAGTATTTCATGGCAACGTGGGTAATGAGAGACACTGCGACGGCATTGCTGTATTACTGGTATATAATATAATGAAAATAAAATTTTACACACACACACACACATGTATAATAAACTATATATATATATATAAAATATATATAGTATATAATATATATATATATTATATGTATAATAATATATAAAATATTGTATATACGTATTATATGCCTGTGTATAATATGTATACTAGATGAGGCCTTTTGTTCGAGTACACGTGAATATAGCCTTTGTAATGTGCATAACTAGACATGTACACTTGACAATGCTGCCAACTCGACAACTTTGTTTTCTTTCTCTCTCTCTCTCTCTCTCTCTGCGTGTCTGCTGCGTGTCTCCCTCGCTCTTCAGTCTGAGCCCCGTGGAACAATTGAGCGAGCGTATACACTGTCGTGTTTTAGAGTAGAGGGTGTTGCCATAGCCACAGGTCGAGTACTCTCTGCAGTCGCCTTTTTTTTATTATTATTATTTTTTTTTTTTTTTTATTCACCCCCTCATCCCCCACCCCCCCCCCCTATAAAGTAGAGCGAAACTTGATGTCGTCGCTTTAAAAAATAAAAATAAAAATTTACCACCAGCGGTAGGGCGAAGGCATAAAAAAAAAAAAAAAATAATCATAAAAAATCTCTGAAATTCCACGGGTATTAGTGGATAAGGTATACGCCGAGAAAAACCCACTTAGCGCCCAAAGACAGCTTTCAAGTGCCCACTCGTATAGACATGGAGGGAAATTTTCTTTTGTCAGTTATTTCGACGTGGCCCACTTGAATGAGTCATTTCGAATATAAGTTCATTACGCCCTCTACACCGAGGTTTTTTTTTAAGAACCATAGCGTAATAACGTCCACCAAAGCCTTTTTATCTTTTCATGTAAAAATTATTCTTTTAGGTATCTGTCGACTTTAAAATCGACTTTTTTGTACCTACCTACGCATTAATCAAATGAAATATGTTTTAAGAGGTATACTGCAATGTCTGCGAACACAAGCGATGAAGGAGTGTTATATAATGTACCTACCTATATATAGTTTAAATGAAAGAAATCGCGGTAAACATATTTTATTTATTGGAAATCTTAACGATTCAGGGTTCCTGACGGTATTTTAAAGATATATTTTTTTTATACTTTATTACCAATTTAGTATTTTATTATTATTATTTTTTTTTGTTGAAATACTACCAAATCCAAATAAATAATACATAATTCTTATGTATACTAAAAATTATTTTCGAATATTTGATACGAGATTCATATCTAAATATCATAAATTATAATACAACAAAACTATATTAAATCGTAGAATTCAAATAAATTTGATCGAATAAAAAAAACCTCAGTGGAGTTTTTCGATATGAATATTAAACTTCTTAACCTTCAATTTAAATACATGAAATATATATCTATATAATGTAAAAACTATTATCTTATCAAACGCAGTTCTTCTTTTGGGTTCACTGCAAGAGACATAAATAAAACACGTTTGTGATTTTATCTTTAAAAAACGTTTTTAACTTGCTGCAAACTATGAAAGTTTTAACGACTTTAACTCACGAAACATTTTGGTCAAAATTATATATTCTAAAACGAAAATTGTACAAAAAATTTAGGTATTGTTCTTATCGTTTATATATGTACTTAGATGTATTTTTATTTAAAATATAATATGGAAATTGAAATAAAAACCTATTAAATATTTATATATTAACATAAAAATATGCAGTATATTAATAGTATCTATATAGTAGTATAAATATAATATTGATTAAAATAAGTATTCAAAATATAAATACAGAATAACATTTGAATGTTATTATACGTTGGAATCACTTCCTAAAATTATATATTTCTGTTTTATGTCATCAAAACAAATTTAATTATTCTACCTAACCATAAACGATAAACATACCTTCTTTACTATTATATTATATTAATTTTATGTTTTGTCGATTTCATTTAAAATAAATATAAACAATACATTTTAGTTCTTATCACTAAGATAAATTTTAATACATAACCTCACGTAAATAAATATAATGCATTAAAATAATTGATATTTACATTACTGGTGTTCGGATTGTTTCCGATCACGCGAATTGTCCCGATCTTTTTTTTTCTGTACATTCGTTTGGTCGGATACGGATTTCTTTCTCCCAGTTTTTCTTTTCTTCTTATCATTTTAATCCAGGGGGCGCGTTTCCGATGCACCACGCCCGGATGTCAGTTATTTACTTCCGGTCGGGTTCAACATAAAGGACGCAATCAAGTCACGGTGAACACAACACCCCTCGACTATACCAGCCTAGGACGGAATTGTTAAAGGCCTTTGGAGTCATTAAAAAAAATAAAGCGATCGTTTACTATACTCATATATAGGTATACACCTATATGCAGGCTACCGTCAGTGGAATATGAGAACCACCACTACGGTTTCGGCCGATGAAATTGTTGAGGATAATCACTGATAGTTTCGCCCGGAAAAGTCAGTATTAATTCCACATCGGCGTCTGTAATCGGATATATTCTATGAAAGTTGTTATCAGTGATACACACCGGTGAAAAGTTGCTGTCATTCACAGAAGTCACGTATTTCCCAGCCCCTTTGTGTGCGCTGGTTTTTCAATTACTAAACTCGGCTTTTTGCGACAGTTTTAACTATGGTAGTTATCTCTGCATTTTTCAAATCTTTGCTTCTTTTCGTTAGCCTACATACTATTATACTTATCTTTTGTCAGATGTCCGTGAAAAAAATGTTGATTTTCACATACTTTCGTTAGTTGTTGTTTAATGAAATTTACAAACAAGAAAAGTAGATAAAAATAGAAAATTTGAGGGTTTACGTATTATCTTCTACATTTTTTTTTTTTTTATATATATAATTTTACCATAACTTCTTCGCGATTGATTTACGTTTGATTTACATTTCAGTGTTTTTTTCTTCCATTTGTCACTCAGGGATGGTTATGATTAGGGACGATCGTATTTTTGATTTCACCGCAAAGATGCATTTTCATAAACATGGTTTTTTGAACTCAACTTAAATTCAAAATCGCGTACATAATAAATATGTATTAATTGGTTGAAAATAAATTTCGTCTTGATTTCAGTATGATTATAAATATAGTTTCTAATATAATTAAAAACTGTTGATATTTTACAATAAATTGCTTAAAAAATGTTTATAATAATCACATGAATTAATAGACTTATTATTTCTTATTTTCAGATTGATCCGAAAGTGGCATTTCCACGACGAGCACATCCGAAGGTAAATGAATACAAAACTTTAATTATTCTAATTTCCTTATAATATATAATATATATATATATATATATATATATATATGTATATTCTTAATATTATTTAGAATAAGAGTTAACATCAAGTATTAAAATACCCTCTGTACGAAAACTCATCGAACTATAATAAATCTTTATGTCCTATATTATATTTGCAGAAAACGGTAAATTATATTATAATAATTTATCAAAAACGTACAGTATAATATTATAGTCTTGAAGTACTCTCTAACAATACATATTTGTATTCTTTAGAGTATTTGTTCTAAAGTTAAGATCAAACATTCGTTGTACTATAGGAAGTTGGTAAACATAGTTTTCGTATAAGAATACATTATGACAAAACGTATAGGAATGCACCTTATATAGATGAGTATTTAACTGTATTCTTAGATCAATTTAACCTAACCTAACCTTTATGTATGTGCAGAAGTTGCTTTCAGTTTTGGCTACCCCCCTTCTTGTTTCAATTCTCCATCCATGAGTGCTAATTGAGAGGTCAGGGGGGATGCTCCATTTAAAAAAAAAACACCTAAAAAATGAATGTTTAGTATTTTATGTACTACTGTGTAGGTTATACACATTTATATCATTCCAAGTTCGTTCAAACTGTTATTAAATCCGCAGTGGCGATTAAAAAAGTCCCCCTCCTTGGTCATGCTATACTATTGTACGAAAATTCATCTATACCCTAAATTCTACGAGACCTTTGTTACAGGCAGCCGAGTACTAGACCTATCTTTTCGTTGTTTTAGCTATCCTTTTTTATATTTTTTCTTAAAACCCATAACTATCGGTGTCTTGGTAGGGTCAGGGGAGAGCGACATGTTCCCCCGGAGAATAACTTTACAATAATTATTGCTAACATTGGTAGTTTATGACATAAAAATATATTTTTTTTAAATTCTACCCTCCTTGAAATGTATGCTATATGGACGCTATACAATGAAATATGAACAAAATAATAATGTTGAATTAAACATTATTTTTATAGGTTATGTTGAACATTGGTTTTCAAGTATTTAATATTTAAATATTCATTGAAATATTATGCTACACTAAAATGTAAACATTAAAAATATTTATTATTAAATATTTAACTAATCACGTTACCTACATTAAATATTTAAGATTGCACAATGTTTATTCGGTAGGTATATAACTAAAATTACTACATATTATAGAAAAACAATATATAATACAATGCAAATTTCCCTAGAGTATTCGTAACAGTATTATTTAAGTAACAACTAGTTTCGACCATAAGTCATATTATCAGTTTATTTTTATTTATATAAATATATATATATATATATATATAGATTTTTTTTATAATATGTATTTTTTTTTTTATATTTATTGAACGTTTTCAGTAATAATGTAAGATATTTGTGATTCGTCTATCATTATATGTTATATTATGGACGAACCAAAATATTATTTTATACATTTTTTGAAGTTTAATTTTTCCGATTTCCCCACACCGTGTTTTAATATTTCGTATCATTTCCCTATATTCCAAATCAATAATGTTAGTTAATCTATGGTAATACGTTTAAAAATTTGTCAACAGCCTAACATTATAGTGTGTTATAACATGTTGATATAGGTATGTAAATCGTGTAGGTACCTATATACCTACTCTTTAACATGCGATTTGTACTTTAGACATGCATCATAATATTAAACTCGTTCCCCTACATAATGTATAACAAAAACGTACGAAAACCCTGTACAAAGGGTTACCTACACTTGACGAGCTAAAAGATATGTGAAGCTTTGCACATGATGTGTGTACCGTTTGGGAGAGAAAAAAAGATGAATTATTTAACCAACGCGATACTACTGAAAACGATGGGTTTTTATTTTTTATAAATTTTCTTCCACGTTTTGTTTTGCCACAGACAAGTAATACGCGTGGTGTAAATATTCTACTTATCATTCAATTCGAGTATGTTTATAGGGTATACATACATTACATATTACACACATTTTAAGTGGCGTTTGGTCAAAAAGTCAAAAGTCAAAAATTCCACGGACAAATGATGTAAACTAAAAGGATAAAGAGCATGCTCGAAACCAAAATACCCATACTGCATTCGACTAGTCAAACTAATGTCTGAATATTCGTTTAAATATATGCTTTATGTGGTATAAAAGTAGATAGTATTAAAATGCCATGAAATTGGTTTGCTTCTTTTTACTTATTGGATTTTTTGCCATAGACATATATTGCTGTGATCGTCTTATTTGGCATGGCGTATTGAAAACGCAGACATTTGTAAAACAAAATAACAAAAAAAGTTTAAATAAATATGTAGGTTTTTTTTGTTTTTTTTCACAAAGACAATAGCTTAGAACAAGTTTCAAATGCCGATCATAAATTTTGATAAAGAGTTTTCTGCTCAAAAGAGCAAACATCTCGTTTGCCCCTACCATATTGCCAATATGCCGAATGATATCAGTGGCATGTATACACGTATATAGGTAGGCATATAAACTGCAATAATATATATACATACAAGTATATTGGTGCAGAATCTCTTGGTTCCTCATTTTTTATTGAAAAGTTCAAAAGCCACAGAATGACTATATGTTCTTTTCGTTTACTAAAAAAAAAAAAAATACGGGAAATGCGTACATATATACGTAACATAATCTATATATACATATGTATATATACATATGACATATATATATATATATATATACCTACGCATTTATGTGTATCTGCTTATAAGGTGATGCAATGGAAAAAGGCAACGGTTTTCCGCTTACGTATCAGCTGTAATGTAACCTTTTTTTTTTTTTTTACTATTTCGCTCATGGAGTTATATATTCAAATACGATATTTTTTATTTTAATTTTTACGTCGTCTAATATCAGATATTCTGTTCACAATGACTGCTATATGTGTATTTTTATAGTCAACGTAGTGTTCCGGCCCGGGTCTCCATATTCAACGGTGTTTTTATTCTATCGTATATATTTCTGTATAGTCAGTCTTTCAATTTATGTCTCCGCCGCGGCGCACGCTGCTATTACAGTAACAACGAAAGTGGAAATTTCTTGTTAATAAATTAAACCTTTAGTAATTTTCTTTTTTTTCTTGCACTCGCTGTCGCTGCCGCCGCCGCCGCCGCCGCCGCCGCCGCTGTACTACAGCGTAGTGCAGCGAATTTCGTTTCTTTTATATAGACCTATATTTTTTGTTTTTCTTATTTTATTTTTATGTATTTTTGGCGAGTCGAGACCCGAAAACGGAAATTATTACCGAGTAATATAAATTCCATCGGAACATTACGCGCCCGAGCAGCAGCGGCGTGGCTGATAATAAATCACCGGTTGTTGTCAAGACAATACAATTATTAATATGATATTTTTTCCTCTCCTCCCCGTCATCGCCGGCCGTCATTGGTGCTTTTCCGTCGAAAATTAATACTAGCATATAATATAACATCCGAGCGCTATAACGAAAATAATCCGACTGCGTATACATCGTACGACCCGGACCAATACGAAACTATCGGCCGACCGTTTCCAACTGCACGCGCCCGCCTTTGGTTCTCCTCCAGTGAATCATCGCAGCGTCTCGTTCAGCCACTCTGTATAGATACACTACACGGTTTAATTTAATGGGACATTGGAGTTTTGAACTTTAGCCCGATATGACAGCTATTAAGTTTTGTTTTATTGACCTTTTGGTGAAATCATTATAACCTTTACACGCGGTTCCGCGTTTTCTGACACACATCGTTTATTATGATGCATGCCTAAGATGTATGAAATATATCACATACGATATTATGTATATTGTATATCATATATGACGTACGATTAGTAAAATAGTATAATGATCGTCTAAACTCCATCCGTCATCCGTGTGATATACTATACCATTGCCGGACAACTCCCTCACCAAAAAACTGACCAAAATACCACACACCACAACAATAATTCAAAAACGTCGAAAATATACCTATTTAGCAAATTTGTTTTGTACAAGCTTAACTGAACGTTTCACAATACTTACATAATTGTTTGGAATTCTCCCAAACCATATAATCATATTTCAATAGCCTCGATTAATATATACAGTTCGATTTATTAAAATATAAACTTACCAGTAATAGTTCTTTATTCTGCAAGGCTTCGTTGTTTCCTGTGTAACATAACACTTGATGTATTATATTGTCGACAACTTTGCAACCATATATATATATATATATGTATTATATAGGGTTGAAAATGTCTGATAGGGTTTAAGTTTATGACGTAACCTAACCATTATAATTTTACTTATCACATCAAAAGTGCTTCATCGTAATATATGTCATTCCGGCTATAATTTAAAAATGCAGTGGTTTTATTTTACGGGGGGTTTTTTTTTTCATTCACTTTATATAAATAATAAACGTGTAAAAAACAAATCAGTTTTCAGGCGTGGCGTTAAATTATTTTAGTCACATAATTAATTTTGTTAATTTTTCAAATCATCATTGTCGTTATATACATTTCAAAGGTTTTAAAACAGCCTTTGACAAGATTTATTGTTGATAAACAAACGTTTCTTTTTTGAATTATCACGCTGTACGTAACCTTGTTTTGTCCATCTTTGATTAATCCTTAATATACAAGTCGGTCTAATTGGAATCATTGGAGTGTGTCCAGCAAAGATACACCTCTAGTGTATCAAGGTAGTCAATAAGGCTGGAGGGATTTTCATTTTAATTAACGTTACAAAGTCTATGGGTCCATTTAGCTTAGCCTTTAAATCTTAATGAAAGATCATTAACTTTGAATAATACTTCTTATATACATATAACTCAATGGTTTATTTTATTTTTAGGATTGATTAATATGGTTTTAGTTAAATGTTATTACTCGGTTCATTTTGTCGTCTTCTTTTTCGTTAAATTGTTGTAATTATTGTTTTGTTCCTATTTGTACTAATATAATACTTATATATATATATATAAATGATAATAATTATTATGTCCACAAAATGTATTTATCCATGTATTTTTATATCAGTTAATATACTAATATTATAATTCTTTATACTAGATTCTGACCGTTGAAGCAATTAATTTTACAATTAATTTTTTTTCTCTGGGCAATTTTTTGGGTAGATGGATTCGAATAGAAGTTTTGGGCTAAAGAAGTTTTCTGGTCAAAAATGTATTCCAGTTGGTACTTTTAACAAGTCATTTTATTGTTTCTCCCTTCTCAAAAAAAACAAATTAGAATAAAGCATTACTCAGATAATATATATTTTATTGAAATCATTGATTTATCATTTCTTTTAAATGAAACCACCAAAAGTCTCTTGTTCGATAACCGAAATTTGTCCACCTCTATAATAATACCCTACAAGCAAAGTATACTCCCTACTGACCGGACTTTTTCTTATTTGTCATTAAATATTGGTTCTTATATTTTATAAAATATAATATAATAATATAAGTTATCATATAAAACATATACAAATATTTTATAAAATAAGAAATGAATTATTTTTTAATTTATTTGGTGTTAATTGAAATTTTAGAAATTCTATCTATAACTATAATTGCATAGTGATACACCGACAACTGGATAAAAACATGCTTTATTAATAGTATTTATCTATAATTTAACAATTTGTTATAAAAGGTAGACGTTACAGGTATTTACGGTTTATATTTTATGGGTTTTTTTTTTTTTTTTTTGGACCAAATTAAAATATCTTAAACTATTAATTAAACCATTATTATTTTCTTACTACTATACTAACGTTTCAAAGTAATTTTCTAAATTATTAATGTTGTAGTTGTTTTTTTTTTTTTTTTGCTTGGGGAGTTGTCCAGACACTAAGTCAACACACTTTGCCTTAAATACGCTTATGACTCGCCGCAGTTTTTAAATTATATATTATTATTAAAGCATGGATTTTTAATTTTTATATATCTGAATATTTATTCCATCAATATATACTTTATATAAATTATATTTATAATTTATACTTAAAATAAAGTTACGATTAAATATAGATAGTATTTAGATATTTTAATGTTTTATTTTTCAATTTTAATTTTATTTTTCAACGTTTTTAGCGGAATTTTGTGTTTTTTGTAATTAATTAATTTTACCTCTACATAATTCTAGATTTGTTTTTTATATTAATTAATATGTTTTAAGAATCATAAAAGGCTGTAATTATATTTTATAATTCAATCTTTATATTGAATCGAATCTGTATGCTATTTATTAAAAAATATATGTATATTATATATATAATTTGAATGCATAATTATTCAGTTTTTCAATGTTGGGTGTTTTAACAAAATTTAACATTGTAATGCGTATAAATCTGCATTGTACTTATAATTATAATTATCGGTTATCTCCATAAAGTTACCCTAAATATTTTATATTTAGAGTAGAGCAATGGAACTCTCGGGTTTACAATGATTTCAGATTTTTTTCCTTGTGTCAACGACTATTATATCGACTTTTCGAGAACGTTTTTTTTTAAATGAATGCAATTTCTTTATAATATTTACATTTTTGGGAAAACAATTTTTATCTAGTCTGTACTTTTAACGTGTTATTTTTGACATTTCCGGTAGTTTTTTAATACTTGAGGAAAAATAGCGGGAAAAAAACACTCGTTTGTCAAAATTGATGCTTATTTCCTCGTTATTTCGAAAATAATGGTTCTAAAAACTCGACATTTTCACAGAGTAGGTACGTAGTTATATTTTAGTACAACATCAACGTTGTGAATTTTTCAAAAATTTTTTTTTCTCTTACATTATTACCAATAACCTATTATGTATGTATGTATGTATGTATGTATGTATGTATGTATGTATGTATGTATGTATGTATGTATGTATGTATGTATGTATGTATGCATGTATGTATGTATGTATGTATGCATGTATATTTCACTAAACGCTGCTCGGAGTCAATTTAATAACTCACCATCTGCAATCTTATAGAAAATATAATTTTTTTTTTTTTTCATTTGATATATTTTTTATTTCGTATTTTGCATTTTATAATGATTAAAAACTCCTTCCGCTCTACGGGAAAACATCATATATTCGCATACACAGGTACATCTATAATAATAATAATAATAATAATAATAATAATAATACATTATGAATCATATGCATTATGCACACAACACCTAACCTCAAACATACCGGCAATGACGGCGATGACGTTTTACGTACGTATGAAAAATTATTATTTATACTCACGAGCATTGTGCTATCGTCGACGACGCATTGTATATTATACGTTTTAGACGAGAACAACGAGCTTGACTCGGAACTTTATAAACTTTCGACGTTTTCCCACCCCAATCCTATACATACATATATATATACTATATATATATATACTATATATATATATACTATATATATATATATATACTATATATATATATACTATATATATATATATATATATATAGACTGAATCAGAGGGGGGTGTTTATAGGGGTAGTCTCCCGATGGTCTGAGGACGGAATAAATTGCTCGTAAGTCATACTGTGTTCCTGTACGAGACATTTCATTATTATTATTATTATTATAGCGCGCGGGCGCGACTTTATCGTTATATCCACATCGCCGGAGTTCTTTGTGCATGTCGTCCGCGACCGAAAACTTTGTTCCGGTTTATCTGATACGCTGTGTTACCCCCCCCCCCCTTATTTTACCCAAATCTCTTCCTCCTGTATTTTTGGGTAGTATCAATATATGATATATATATATATATAGGTAACTATACGTAAAATAATAGTGCGTAAATATTTTCGTGACATGACAAGGACGAAGAATCCAAGACTTTGTGCGAATCTGCAGCTTCCGACATCAGACTACCTCTCCCCTCCCGTAATATATTCAATAGAATATTATAATATTAATATATTATATTTTCCTCAATTCGCGAGTCAGAGCCTGTTTAATCCGAAGGATTATCGCGCATTAATTATTCGTTTATCGCTAACTACCACTATATATATGTATATGTTATAAATTATTATGATAATACATATGATGTAAATAGTATTCATTAGCCTTTATAAGGTAATTACCACGGAGGTCGAAACCGAATTTAGTAGAACCGGTTATTACGGTTAAATTGAAGTATAGGAATAAGGTTGCCAACTATTTTTAAATGTAAAATATATAGAACAATGCACCCCCAAAACAAAAAAAGTCTTCAATTTTTTTTCACTAATTTTGATATATATTCATTCCATCTCTTTCCTACTAATTGACAATTTATATGTTAAGATAAAAATATATTAAAAAAGTATAGTTATTGGAAACAACAATATTTTTATAATTAAAACAGAGTAATAAAAAATTAAAACATACTAATAAAAATATAAAAAAAACAATAAGAAATATTAATACACTTGCTCTAGATTTGTGCATATTTTAAAATTATTTTTGATTACAAGCATATTTATATATTCTAATAAAATAAAATTATACAAAATAAAAAAAACAATAGGAAATATTAATATATTTGCTATGATTTTGTGCATATTTTAAAATTCTTTACCATAACAAACTTATTAATCATATATCTTATTTAAATAGAACGATACAAAATGAAAATAAAAACAATAGAAAAATAAAATACGAGCAAAAAATGATAAGAGTCATACGAAGATATCACGATAACATTATATGGCGATAATGCCTGATAATTGATAAAATTAATATAATCAGAAACAATCTTAAATAAAAATAAAATATTATAATATACCTACAAATAGTACAGTATAATAAACTGCTTTTAATAGTTTTGTATTATAAAACTCAATTAAAATAAAAATATTTAAAAAGGTAATTTTTCATATACCCTAAAAGGTTTATGTATTGAAATGTAGGATTGTCCTACATAAAGTGTAAAGTGTTTTTGGACGTAGGACAAATTAAACAAATGTAGGACTGTCCTGCTCAATGTAGGACGGTTGGCCACCCTATATAGAAACCTAAAATTGTAATTATTAGCTGCAGAATCTCTGTAGGAACCAAAATCCTTATAAAACATTTATTATCGTAATTCAATATTATAATATTTCCAAGCGTGCAATAATATTTAGTCGAAATTTAGATCTTATTTAAAACCACTACCAACCAAACCAGAGTTCTCATTTAATTTAGTATAGAACGTCTTACGCGTCTTGCATGTTTTATGTAAACATATTATATCTTATACATACATATAACAATACACCGTTTTTGTTTCAACTATACGAATTCGTCTATAGGATGTATAATAAAATTCCGTAATCGGTCATTTTTGTCTAATATTAACTATAGATCTATATCATCAAAAGTTTAAAACTAGAATTCCTTCGATAGCTTATAGTCGTGTGTATGCAGTCATTTAGAAATGTATACACATAAGAAGACTTATCATGGTGCACTCTATATATTCGTTTGTATTTAAATACAAAAGACACCGGAGTGTTTATTCCAACTTCTGTTTAATAAAACAACAAAATTATTAAAACAAAAAAACAATATATCAATCCCCCCATGGTATACCATAATATAATATTTATTTTTTATTTTTTTATTTTGGCTTCGTTTGCCATAATTTATATTTACACATAAACAACCGTAAATACTTATAAACGAGAAAATATTTCTGCAGTTCGTCGACAAGATTTGTGTATAATGCGAACGACGTTTCCAGTATAAATTAAATCATCCGTGACATATTTCACTTTATATGTTGGAACTAACCTCCGGAATCTATAACTCTTTGACTTTGCCTTTGTTTGACGATATACGAACAACACTATATATATATATATATATATATACGAATGGTACCTCCAGTCCAATCATTTGCCACAAAAAGTGACTTTAAGCAATGAAATTCAACTTGCTTATTCCAAGTCATTTACAAACAATGTTAACGACCGATATCGTTAATGACGCTGGGCTAAGAAAGTTTCAGTCCAACGAACACTATTCTTACATTTAGCTTTAGAGTTTCTGTTCAGATTTACGAGAACTTGTATAAAATAATCAGCTTTGTATTTTCTAGCTATGTATTTTCTATACTTTAAATATATATATACGTGTGTGTGTGTAATAACTCTGCGTATGTATGTATACGTTTATATAAATTATACGTTTATTTTACAATTTGTATACAAAATTATCATTTATAAATCCATATATTTCATTTAACTATAATATATACTGCTAAGTGAGACGATAGAAAGATATTTAAATTGATATTATTGTCTCTAAATTATTTTCAAAAATATATTGTTTTTATTGCTTAGAAGTGAGATATTTCCACGAGAAAATACGAACTATAAAAAATTATCATTTTTAGATGTAATGAGCGGGGGGTACGTATTTATGAATTTTGGTCAATATAATCACATAACCGTAATTGTTTTAATTAAATTAATAAAATGAAAAACTCAATTCCACAAAAATATGATATACTTTTAATTTGTAAATACGTATTTCGATAACTATGTTATCATCTTCATTAATGTTGTTATTGTGTACTAAAAATATTCGAAATACGTATTAACAAAATAAAAGTAAATTTTATTTTTTCATTTTATTATTAGAAAATTCATAAGTACTCAAATTATAAACATTTAAATTTAATTTTTTTTACATTATAATACATTTTTTTAATGCAAAATGGTCTGTACATATATATATATATTGATGATTAATTTATTTTTAATTTAATTAATCAAAATTTTCCATAAACGGCAATATTTTGTTATTTTTTTTCTTATCTTGATACCTCAGGTCAGTTAACTATGTTAAAGTCACCCAAAAGACTTAAGTTAAAAGTTAATAGTAAATGAGTTAAAATTAAAAATATAATCTTAAAATTATATTTAAAACAATAGTTTATATAATCACATATTATAATTACTGAAGGATTTATAACACAGTATGTATAAATACATATAAAATTATATCTCAATAAATAAATTGCGAATTCGGGAGAATTATAGTTGCTCCCATTCAACTTGAAAATAAATATTTTGTATTATTGTTATAATTTAAAGTGCATATTATTAACAATTATTTAGAAAATGGAATGAAAATGTTTATTTTATTACCTATTATTAATTTAAAATTAAGTTTCACGGAAAATCACATATATAATACTTAATATATATAGTATATATTCAACTTGAAATTTCTGTATAACATGTGACTCTATTAGTATTAGTCTATGATAATTATTGTGGCAGTTGAATAAAAATGAATGTTTTAATTTAAGCAATTTAATAGGATAATAATAAGACAATTTCGTATTATATTTTTCGTATATAAATGCATTATATAATACACATAATTCGATATAATATAGTTTAAATGCATATTCAATATTGGTACATGGTCGCAATTTAATTTTTGAAACAGAATGTAGTATAAAAGGAAATACAGAGGAAACATCCATTAAAAACATTCGAAATCATTTTGTTGATCATAATTCGAGCTGAGTATTGTAGTAGAATAACCCTACAACTCCATGAATATATTATTATTTATGACTGCCGTATCTCCCTTAAATTGGAATCGGTTAATCAACGATAATTTTAATGGAACTCAAAGTATGCCACTCGACAACCCCTACTGCCGCAATACACTTGCTTGCTGTAGTACATGGGCTTTACGCCATAATCCCCAAAAAATACCCTTTTCGTAAAATTCGTTTTAAACGTATCGATTCGTCCGCTAATTTCACCACACGAAATCCTCGACAACAACGTAAATAAAACACAACGTATTTATATATCGCAGGTGGAGACGAAAATTGACTTTGAACGAAGTTTGCGTGTCAAACTGTAACTGAACGTAAATTCAAAAATTATACCGTTTTTTGTGTTTACCTTATACAATATAATGCGAATCGCTGGTTCGATATTTTTTTTAGAAAATCTGATTTTTTTTTTTTTTTTTTGTAAACTTCAAATTGTTTTTATCGGGAAATTATTTTATTAATCGGACACAATTTTCACAACCCCGAAAAAAACATGATAATATACCATTAATATTAATAATATTATAAACCTGATTAAAAAGGCATTAAAACTTATTTAAAAATAATAAAAATATAGTAATAACAAACACTATAGGTATTATAGTACATATATATATTTTTGTTATCTACATATTAATTTGACCTTGACTAAAATGTAATTTTTCCAAAAACAAACGTATGTTTTGAATCGTTTTTTGAATACAATTTTATGGCATATAGTAGGTATTGTTTTATCATAGCTATATATAGCTACATACAGGTATTTATATATAACGTAATTGAAATCTTTTATCATTTTTATAGGATGGGTGGTTGAATTTAATTTCCAACAAGCTTTCCATGATTTCGTACATTAATATTATTTTGTTTTATTTTTTATTTTTTATTTTTCGTTTCCGGTTGGTTCACCCCATTGCAATATGCGTACATACACACGCATCCCTACACGCAATATTATTATTACCCGCACTAAACGACCCAAGACCAAAATTCGTGTTTGGGCATTCGGAATTAGTACACCACGATATGACGGTATAAACATAATATTCGATGTATTTCAGAATGCCATGTATTCCAATAGTTATGGTAATTAAATTCATTTCTGACGTTAAATGTCTACCAAAGAGTATTATGCTGGAATAACTCGACAATATATAAGTATTATATATATATATAGGTAAGGCTCGGAATATCACCGTACGATGGATTCAAAATAGGAGCCTCAAATATATTTTGAACCTATCATCATCAAAGGCTCAAACGATTTTCCATACTTAATAAAATTTTTTTTTTTTCAACCAGTAAGTTGGTCTACAACTCCAATTCTCTATCCTTACCGATTGCTCGCCTTCTCACTTTTGGTTTGTCCCATATGAGAGTAACGAAAACGTCCTGCAGTTTTCTTTCCTTTTATCATACCCTCTATAATTAAATTATGCAACTTTTCTGGGTATCTCAGGGCATGTCCAATCATTTTTCGACGTCTAAACACTCTAATCGCATCCATGAATGTAAGTTTTTCTTTTACAGTTCTAAAAATGTCTTCGTTTATTTTTCTCTTTATTCAGCTAATCCTTTCCATAAACTCCAAAACCACATCTTTAAGGCCTCTAATTTTCACTCCATACATATGTTTTTATGAGCCTTCTTGATATTGAGATGTATCTTTTTTGAAGTGAACAATTTATGTTTTTACCAAAGGATGTTTTAGCCAATGATATACATTGTCTTATTTCCAGGATGCTCTAACCACGAGATGTGATTTTGCTCCCTAAATATACAATTTCATCGACTTTATAAAATTGTTGGTTATCAATATATTATATAATATTAATGATAATTATATATTCTGGTTAAATAGTTGTTTAATTAATTAATATATTTAATCGATATAGATTGAGTTCAGATTTTATGATTACTTCTGGAGAAATTAGACTTCGGATATTATATAGAATTTTTTCGATCGAAATACATGCCGGTATAGAGATAGATCGGAAAAAACGACGACTGTCCCGCAAATACAATAATCTCGTCTATAAATTCATGGTAACGGGTGATATTAAAAATGACCAAGCTGCGACAAAAATGTCGTTAATAATATCAATTGGTTAGACGGAGACGTCTCCTTAACGATCCCCCCCCAGCCCTCGCGTAAAGCCACCGCGTAGTGAGTACGATATTGTCCGAAACCGTCGAAATTATTTTGATCGTCGTTATCAGACGAATAACTGACCCGTGCAGGTATCGCCAGAATAACGTATTTTAACCGTGCAGTAGATGTCACAAATAATATAAAATGCCATCGAGCTGGTCATCAGAGGATTTTTAAACGGCGTTTCTCGGCTCCGGTGCATTTCATAATGTTATACATTAGAGAGTTTTTGCATAACACACGCTAAATTTTATGGTAAACATTACGTTCGGTTAAATAAGAAATAGCATAATACTGAAACTCTAGTATTTGCATTATCATAACTTTCGCGTATACGATATACATTGATATAATCAGAGCGATCTATGTTCTTGTTATGATTAGGTACCAATACTGTTATTGTTCTCATTTTTTTTTTTAATATTTGCATTATTTATTTATTTATTTATTTATTTTTTTCAACCCGTGGGTTGGTTTACAACTCCAATTCTCCATTCAGACCGATTGCTCGCTTTTTCTTTAAGTTCCTTAAATGTTTTGACTTTTGCATCACATTTAATTTGTCCTATATAAGAGTTTCGTGGACGTCCTGCAGTTTTCTTTCCTTCTATCATACCCTCTAATATTA
>JAIPRL010002194.1:53669-64472 GCA_025469235.1 Pemphigus obesinymphae | reverse complement strand
TGTGAACAATCTTTTTACTTTTTCTTACATAATTGAATTTTTTTTTTCTGGGACGTTGAGTAATAATGGGGCCCCTCTAACCAAGGGCCCGTGGCATTTGCACACATCGCACACATGTATGACACGCTACTGCAGGCCATCACAATGCCTATACGACGGGCTATTGCGCCACCTTATGGTACATACATAATCCGAATCGATTATACTCAGTGAAAATTGGCCTGCTCATATACGCGAATAAACTTTTTTTTGTTTGTTTTCTTATTTTTGGCTTATTAACTAATTAGTTTGTAAATATATGTGAATCCTGTACCAGGGTGATTAGGGACTAGTACTATAACCTATAGGGTGATAATATGTAGTTTTGTTAAAATCCTTCCGATAAAAATGTCGTCAACTTTTTGAGAATCTATGATTATTGCATTAAAAATTACTGGGCAGAACGAAAAATTGGCCTACTTTAAATGTTTGCAGCATCCCTATTTTGAAACTCAAATTATACCCCTGTTAACGTGACATTTTTTTCTTCTGAAAACGTCGTTTTGACCAATAAAATGGTACAATCAAAGTGATGGACATCGGGTCTGGACCACCCTTGGCACATGTAATAGTAATCAAATCCTGTCAGTATTGTAGGGGATGGAAGCTCGTCGGATATAGATTACTGGATATGGTGGACATACATTGGATTAGAAAGTAATGATAAATTATTTCTTTCAATAAATCAAAATTCTGAATGGAGTTCGGTGTAATATAATATAGGTACGTAATATATAAATATATATAAATATTACTGTCTACATTTTTTTTTTTTAGATTCTGAGTGTAACGAGGGAGCTAGTGGTTTTACAATTATGTTTATTATTTTTTTTATATTCAAAAATACGATTTCGTTAAATTCAGATTTTTCATTTCTTCGTAATATCGTAAGATCATATTTATTTCTACATTTGATTTTTGATGTAATGTTAAACATAGGTAGGTACTGAGTATATATACCGAAGCTACGTTCAGAATCGCTTTATTGAATGCAATGATTTATCATTGCTTTCAAATGCAATACATCCATCAAGAGTATACTGCCCAGTAACGAAGTGCATCCACCCCTACTAACACCCAACGAGCGAAGTGCACCTTTTTTAATGTTGAGGTTGCAAATTGTGACATTTTTACATATGGTAGTTACAAATTGAACTTGTTACAAATAATTTTTTTAATATTATTCTTAATTTGAGGGGGGCCAGCACCTCATAATAAATAGGTCATAATTCAGAAACTCCAATATTCCAAATTATAAAATAATTGGTTATAAATGTGTTACAAAATAATTATGTAGAATAAAGTAAAATTTGTTTGGAGTTCTTCAGATGATATTGAGACGATACATTTTTAAATATTAAAATCGCTAATAAAATACTACTAAATCACTAAATAAATAACAATACAAAACAAAAAATCAACAATGTGCAATGTATTAAATATTAATATTTAATATACCTACCTACCCACACAGTTCAATAACCAAGAGCGAAATGAGTCAGTGCTGATTTTTCTTAACTTTACGATAATTAATAAATTAGTATCTCATATTCCCAACCCCTTACAAATGTAATGAATTGTCATTATATTAAATAATAATGAATAAACGAAATAGTAGGCCTACTGTCCCAAGTCCAATGGTTAAATACCTATTATCCTATTTGCCGTATTCGGGATGCAGGACGTGGTGTTGTTTACATGAGAAATTATATACAAAATACCAACCTATGGGGAATACCTTTATTATCACATATTACATTTGAAAAATAGTCAAATAGTATAATATAATATACCTATAATAATATAAAATCATTGGTTATTACTTATGTATTACTAATTACCGATTATTATCGGTTATTCGAATGAAAACTATTCAGTTTATTCGAATAAAATATTTTGTTTATTCGGCTATTTTAATTCGAATGAAAAATATTCGAATATTATTTACATAAAAATCTATTAAGTCGCGTAAAATAATATTCGAATAAGATATTCGATAGTTTATGCCAATAATCAAATACTATCGATAGTGCCCATCATTAATTTTAATACTATTTGTAAATTGTTTGTAAGTTATATAAAACTTTTTTAGATTTTCGGCGGAACGAAGAAAAAGTCGGAAGAATAAAAATTTCCCTCTGGCAAATATGTTGTTAACGTTTTTTGTTTTGAAAAACGAGTTTTCAAAATACGTCACATGGAGTGAGCCGTACGGTAGGTATAAAACATCAGATAGGCGGCTACGCTTTTGTGTATACTTATTGTTACATAATTTACAATATTTTTTTCTTTATTAACAAATTTTCGACCAGGAGTGCTCCGATCTTTACATGCTTATCTTGTTTTCGATAGCGAATTGCATATAGTTGTTAGAGAGGTCATTTTTTGATTTTCATAATAGTTTTTTAATGCGTAAGGAAAAACTACTAAAAAATGACAAAAATACTATTTAGTAAAATTGAGATGTTCCATTTCTTCGTAATTTCGAAAATAATGATTTAAATCTTGAAATTTATACCAAATATGTAATTTAGTACTTTATTCACGATGATTAAATTCAAATAAAAAATGTTTGAAATTTTGAGCTATATATAGACATTTTAAATTCCGAGGTTATTAAGTCTTAAAAAAGGTAATTTTAAGTTTTAACTTTTAAGAACAGAAAATTATAAACAAGATTAAATCTTGTGTTATTCTAATTAAATTAAATAAATCTCAAAAATACATGATCACAATTAATTTTATAGACATTTAAACTTTTTCAACAAAATTATACATTTTGAAATATTCATATCCAAATAGTTGGTAAAATGAGATTTTAAAACCTGAAAAAATGTAATATAACTGATAAGGTCCTCGCTTCTCCACGAAAACCAGTCACTACTACCTACTAACGACAAGTGGTCAGTCCATAGCCTATAATAGTAACTTGACACGTGTATTTACAAAATATTATTGTATGTTCACTAAATATAGGTACTCGATGTGATTAATGATTTAGCATCGGTCAAACAAGAACCAAGTGGTAATCTGACAATTTTCAGAAATGGCAACCCACAAAGTAATCAGTAAGTTTTGATGCATTTATAAGTATTCCGTACTTCGGTTTTCGTGCCAACTGCAAAACCAATAACGATTAAACGAAGTTTGCTTTGGCGCAGAGTCAAAAGTTCATTCCCGGTTCTACTAAGGAAATATTAACAGTGATACCAAGATGGACACAACTGTAATCCAAACAAGTGTTACCGTCCTTTATATTCTTATCGAGGATAAAAATAACGGCTGTTTAGCAAAGTGATAATTGAACCAAAACAAATACAACCATTTATTCAAAGGTTTCGATTCTGTCAACAACCGGGACGACGGTGTCAACACCAACTAATGTAAGCATGGTCATTATTCTGAAGGACTTTTGTAACGGCTACTGTCACATCGGATACTCAGTTTCAAGTGATGGCTGATTTATCTAAAACAATGGGTGATTTTTACGGCAGTGATTTGTGTACCTAGTCTGCTAAGATCTAGATTACCAACATTAACGCGATGGCGAAACTACATCGTTAGCCACCCATTTTGGGCTACAAATGGCACGACTATATATAAGACCAGTGAAGGGTTGTCTTTTGGATCGCTTAGATCAAATTAATAGTTGGACCGATTTCGAAGCAGTATTTGCGAAATGTGAAAACATTTACACGCAGAAATGTACTGCAAAACAAGATTATGTACAGGAACAGGAGAAAGGACTGCTTACTTTTTGAAGAAGACGATGCTCTGTCAAGCATTAAATCTGCATTTTGACTACATTAAAGAGGAAGTGTTAATTGGGAGTTGGTCTGAAAAACTTGCAAACGCAATTGAAGTGAAAAATCATAAATATGTTGATAAATTGTTCGTGGATATCCAAGAATATGAACGCACCAATCAAAGACGAGTAGACCAGATAAGATGGGACCGGAAGAAATATCGTCAAGAGACAATCATTTACAGTAAATGACAAAATCGTAATTAACAACCAAGTAATACTACTAAATGGAAAATATTCCAAGAAAACCAACAACAGAAAGTGACTCCAAAGAATAGCAAAGGCGAGCAAGTCATGTCTAGACAACGTCGAACATTTTCTAACACTAGTAACCATATTATTAACTTCAAATTTTATAGCTGTTCAGAAGTAGAACACTTAGTGAGTGACTATTATTATATATTACGATTTTGTTCTAAATGTCATACAGCTCATTTTTGTACCCGAGAACTACCATGTACCAAACAAGACCCAGCAGACAATAGTTCATCATCAAGAGAAGATCTACATCTTATATCTTATCCGGTAACAGAACGCGCACCACTGCATGAAAAAGAAGTTGTTATGTATGTACCTAATAATAAACACAAACTAATAGGTATGTTTTGTTTCTAGTCACTCCACTCATCCACCTTAATATTCCCATCTCAGCTACACTCATTATCTGTTCCATCTTCCTACCTATTACCCAAAATTACGTTCCATACATCATTGCAGGTTTCACCACTGTCTTATAAAATTTACCTTTTTTTTTTTTTTTACGCCCAATAGGCAATATTACAAATATAGGTTGGATATATACATATTATACAGGATAAAAGATAAAGATATATACAACAATAACTATAGTTATAGATTTATCAATTTATCTAGATTCCTTAGCATTCTATATATAGGCAGTGGTTAAAGTGAGGGGGGCGGAAGGGAACGGCGTTTATCCACACCGCTTGAATATCAAGAATAAACTTGTTGAAAGACACTCTCTCAAAGGAGGGGAGAATGTTGCGACCCAAGGAATTGTTTATAGAAAGTGGCTTCGATATGATAAGCAATAATCGGTAATTAATTCACAATCATGCGTTAAATAATTTAATTTAGCGATTATTGATTATCAATAACAAATAAATATTATTTTTTCTTCGTACCTATATGCTAATAACACTCAACAGTCTCTTGTTTTCGTTCGCACGAATGACATTCAACAAAGGTGACGTCAAAATGTTTGTTTTTTCTGTGTACTCACTACTCATACATACACTCGTAATTAACTCTTTAAATTACAAATTATTTTTATTACGCACGAAATATTTATCTCGTTGTCTCCGCTGGACATCGGCTTATATTTTTTTTGTTATCGCGTTTCGTCGTCGTTCTTCGAAAGTCGATTGGAAAACAGCTAGTGTGCCTACCTATAAATACCTATTAAAATTTGCATCGCCGAATTAATTTCATTTTTGTGACCGTACATTTTGATGTCGCCGCAGTTAAAACTTCAATAGTCAACACCTTACAATACGCAATACCAGATTTTACACTTACACTTTTTTGGCAAGATCATCGCTGAAATGTAATAATTACCAACGCCATTCCATCACTTATAATTATTTCACGATTTTATTTTCTATCAACATCATATCAAAACCCGCTATCAAAGGTAGTAAAAAATATCTGTAACCTTTTTTTATTGTATTTATTCCTGTTTGTTTTTGTATTATGCGATTATTGTTTACCATAAAATAAAACCATATAGTTGTAAGGGTTACGCGCGCGGCCGTTTCCCAGTCCCTCTTTTAAATAAATATTACATAATTATATTTATTTTTTACTGTCATTTATATTATTTTTCTATTATTATTTATTATTGTTGTAAAATAAAGTTCACTATACAATTACCATGAACCCATTTTTGTTTGATTTTTTTAAATATTTATTATAATTCTATTTTTGATTTCTTGCTGATTATTCCTTCAGGCCTATCCTTTTTATATTATATTTTATTGGTAAAAGAAATTGTTAATTATAGTTATTAGCACTCTATTAGCCGCAACAACATTTAATTCAACTAATTTGTCTGAGGTCTGGCACGCGGTTACCGTCCCAACAGACACCACATGGCAAACAATCATATAGAGTACTTTTTTAGGAGCCACCCTATTTCAAAGCAGTCCCTTAGATCCCAAACGACTGCTCACGATCACGGTGTATCTTCTTCCTCAGGATCTTGGAAAACCGAGTGGAGGGTCACAGTCTTCCTCTTCTTCACTTCTCCAATTATAGTGTATTTATATATTTAATGATCACATATTTTCCATGTGATGCAAAATATTTTACAAAAATATTCTAAAAATATCAAAACTATATGCATTTTAAGCTTAAACGTCAAATTCAAATAAAATATTTTGAATAGAGATTATTTACAAAAATAGTATAAGGACATGCAACCCCCCTCCCAAATTGACCAACAGTTTTTTGTATGTCAACTAGGTAATTTTGACCCTAATGATAGTAAAATATATAAAAATAAAGGTTATGTAAATTATTGGTTTTCAATATTTTTGGATCCCCTCCCCCAGAAAAAAGTAGAAAATACGCCACTGTATGTATAGATATAAAAAAAAATTCTGTACCAGACATTTTCGATCAAATTTTTATACATTAGAATAATATGATAACAGTTGAAAAATGTATAAATGTTCAAATTAAATAATAGGTACCTACATAATATTAGAATTCTTTTTTTTATTATAAATATGTTGTAATTTAAAAAAAGATAGTCAAACTAATAATCTATTAATTTAAAATGAATTAACATAAAAAATAACAATAAATTGTAAACTAATAATTATTACCAAAATAAAAATAATTTAATTTACAAATTTAATATTGGTAATTTTTTAATCTTCGAATAATAATATTAACTTCAAATTTTGATCTATTAACATATTCAATAATATAGATCGACTATAGAGGTTTCACTATATTATTATTTTGAAATCAATTATTTTTAAATACACATTATACACTAATAACTGTAAATAATCAATTCTAATTAAATAAAACAATATTATGTTATATAAACAACACAAAATAAATATTACTTAATTAAAAAAAAATTGAATTATGGCATATAAGTAATAATTATGGCACAAAGTTTAGAAATTAGATTTGCATACAGTATGCAAATCTAATTTTTATGTATGCAGCATACCTATTAATGTAAAATACTGAAAAAATAATTCTACAATATCTATAATTAATTTTGAATTACCTAATATTATTTAAAGCTGTACATTTTTTTACTTAGTTTTGAAAATGATGAAAATTGATTATTAATTTTTTTTTTTTTTTTATATGTTCATTCTTCTTACTTGTCTATTTAGTATTTACTTTATTCATTTGTCTTTTAAATTTTCACAATTAAATATAAAGATTATTTAGGATTTAAAAATTATATTTAAAGGTTTAAAAATAAGTCATAAAATACAAAATAAATGTTGAACTTAAATATTCTAATGCAATTTTAAAAAATCAACAATGTAAATATAAAACATAATATAAATAAGATTAAATAGGTATAAGATATAAATAAAATAAATTATATTTATATAGAAACTGAATGAAATATTAATATATTTGTATGAGCTTAAATAATTAACTAATGTAAAGTAATAAAAATAATATATATAAAAAAAATTTGAGCGGAGCTTTGGTGTAATCATTTTTTTAAAAATGAATAACCATGAAAATTTAATTTGTTATTTATAAAATGTATTAATTATAAATAAATTATTTATAAAAAAACTTTCATAATAAGATAGATTTTCTTTACACTTGAGGAAACTACTTGAAAAATCTAAAATGACATCTTTAAAGAGTGCTAACTATAATCAATCAAGAATTGCTATCAAAAAACTTATTTACTCCAAAGCTCCTGGTCAAAAAGTTTCTTACAGAGAAAAATAAACATCATGTAAAAACAATATAATCCTCGCTTCACTCAAAATCTAAAAATTCTTTAATAAATATGCCTCAAAATTAGAAATACATTTATTCATACATTTAATAATGATTCAAAGATTTGTAAAAATGGAAAAATAAATTAGTTTAAATTAAAAACCTATAAAATTATCACTTATCAGAAGAAAACTAAATTGTGTAGTTATATCTCAATTAAAGTTCTATGAAGTTTATTGTTCTTAACTTTTATTAGTCCTTAATGGTAAGCACGGGAGTGAATAATTACTACAGATATACTTTAATTGGATGCAGTTTATTTATTTTTAATTCAAAGTAAACACAAACAATTGTCAATGAAACAACTATGTTAGCATTTTTCATTTTTAATAACTTACAGTTTAGAAATATAAAAAAAAAATTAAATGATGAATAACAACATTATCTAGTGCCCTAAGTTGTCTTTTTTCGAGGTATATTTATTTAAAAAAATCAAAAATGTTTATTGGTTAACAGGTCATAAAACATATTTAAATGCATATATCAAAAACCTTTCTACGATTGTTTTAAGTTGTTGTAAATGAAAAATTCAAAAGTAATATTTTCAATAAAATATTATATTAAATGAGGACCATTTATTATTTATTTTTAAAATACATATAAACATTTTTCTTGAAATTTTCTAAAAATGCCTATTAAAACCCCTTAAAATAGCTGTGCTGACATTCTCTTAAGATATACAACAAAAATAGATTTTTCTATATTATTAATTTTTTAATACTAACCATTTTTTCTTTAGATTCGTTTATACTTTTAAATTAGGATAATTTTTTACCTTGCCTGTGCAAGTGTATATTCTGATACCGTACGTGTCACTAAGAATTAAATAACTAAAGAATATCACTCCACCTAAATATTAACAAATTTAATTTAATATAATAATATTAAAGCAAAGCTTACCAACATAAATAAATACTTACTAAAATTACTCACATACAGAATGTAAACAATTTCTATTAGTATGGATTACAAAATATCTTGGAAGTATGGTACATTCCTAACCTTTTGATCAATACAGGTTTATATTTTTTTATAGGATTTAGTTTGTATAAAATTTGCATATTTTTTATTGGATCCCTATATGTTTTTATTATTATTTCCTTCTCTCTAAAATATAATAAACATACATAAAACATACTAAAATGTTAAAACCTGGATATGTTCCTTTGTTGTATGAACATTTTTCTTTTATTTCTTGAACACATCTTTCAGTATTCAAACAAACACTTTTTGGTTCAATATATTTTTTTTTTTCAAATAACAAATAGAGTTTTTGTTAGTACTGCAGCTGACTGAGCTTTAAATATGTAAGGTTGCTTGGTAACTTTTAATTTCTGTAAATTTTACAATACATATTATAGTATTCTTTGTCATAATTTATAAATAAAAAACAAGTTTAAAAAAAATCATGGTATACAAGTACTTGAGGTTTAACAATGTATATTACGAGATTCGGAATAGTATGCAGTTGTTTTTCAAGAACTCTTACTCTCCCATGAGCAAGTTCTTTATTTTCAATTACTTGAATTCTACCATGAGAATTGAGAACATTAATTTTTTAGGGTTTAGCATGCTATAAATTATAATAAAATTTATATTATCACACAAAGTAAGATAAAAATTAATTGTATTACCATTTTGATACCAGTTGAATAAATATTAGTGTTTATATTCTGTTTATTTTTAATCTGTTTGAAATCATTCCTGTTTCTAAATTTAAATTATCAAATCATATATTAATTAATAATAATAATCGCATAATATATTTTAACCAGTATTCCAATGCTACTTTTACTTGCACGTGGTAAAAATTTACCCCACTATTATTTATGTATAAAATTATTTTTTATTTTATGGTGTCTATATTATTTATTTATATATTATTTTAGCACATATATCTATATTTATCTATACTTGGTATATAAATTACATAATAGTTAATTGAAAAAAATATATAGGTATATACCTAATATATTTTAATTTTATATGAACCGCATATTTTTTTTTAAAATTAATTTTGATATAGGTAATATATTTTTTATTAATGAATTTATCTAATATTCAAAATATAAAATCTTTAAAATTAATTTTAAACTTTATTAAAAGTATCAATAAAATATTATATTGAATAAGCGGATAATTGCTATTGGAAGAGCTAGTAGTATTGTTCAACATCAAGAAAAATGCCCATGTGAAGAACATATTTTAAAGAATTATAAATATTTTTTAGAGGATAAGAGCTTAAATAATATTCACTAATGTTATTTACTTCAATATTGCAAAACAAACTAACTTCAAGTATTCAGATTACTGATTATTAAATTAGTTTCATACACATAGCCCATACTTTTCGATCTTTGGGTCTTAATTAAAAATAAATAAATAACTGGAAAATAATATAATAATATAAAAATAACTTGATCTATTAAATGGATACATGTTAAAAATTATGATGACATTATTATAATTTAAATATGTGCATTTAAAATTTATTAAAGGAGCACACAACACAAAAAATAAGTTTTTTTATTTGAAAGAATGTTCAATTCTAAGGATAATGGTATAGGTTTTACATTTCTACTCATATTATTCAATAAGTTATGAGCAATTGAAAAAAGACGTGTGACGTCACTGGGCCTTAGTCATCGTAATTGCCTATCTTATATGTGTAAAAGTTCAAAAACTAAGATGTTTAGTTTTTTAAATGTTAAAAATCTTAAAAGAGACATTTTGGTTAAACGGCACGCCATGACGAGCGGCGCGTGGCGTTCGAACAACGGGTCCGCCGACCGCTGCTCGCTACTCGCCATGACATGCTGTTTAACCAAAATGTCTGTTTTAAGATTTTTAATACTTAAAAAACTAAACGTCATATTGAAATTCTGATTCTTGCATCGTCTTAAACACATAAAACCACACATTTATACGTCAATTAAATTTCAAAA
>JAIPRL010002194.1:38821-53569 GCA_025469235.1 Pemphigus obesinymphae | reverse complement strand
CGAGCGGCGCGTGGCGTTCGAACAACGGGTCCGCCGACCGCTGCTCGCTACTCGCCATGACATGCTGTTTAACCAAAATGTCTGTTTTAAGATTTTTAATATTTAAAAAACTAAACGTCATATTGAAATTCTGATTCTTGCATCGTCTTAAACACATAAAACCACACATTTATACGTCAATTAAATTTCAAAAAGAAAATGTTTAGGTTGATAAATCGTTGTGTGAAGCAAGGAACTTTTACACGTATAAGATAGGCAATTACGATGACTCCGGCCCAGTGACGTCACGCGGCTATTCTACATTTCTTAATATCTCTTAAAGTAATATTTTTTTTTTTACATCGTATTTTCATAAAATCATTTCATATAACCATAGCTACAATAATTTAACATTTAAAAAAAATTTAAAGAATTTTTTTATTTGTGTTGTGTGCTCCTTTAAGAGTAAATGTATACCCTGTGCAAGTGGTGACAAATTAAATAACAATTAAAAACACTCACCTTATTTTTTTATTTCCAATAGTCTTATCAGTACTATTAGAATTATTGCTTGGTTCAAATTCACTGGGGAAGATACCTTTAGATTTAAATACCTTGGAACCTATGACAAATAAAATTAAATTTTCCTTATTGCAATAAAATAATTACAAAGGTAATTTAGCTAGGCAGGTACCTAAATTTATTCGATTATTTTATCATTTTTGTAGTTATTGAACCAGAAACAAAATATAAATGTTCAATTGTATACATTATCAATAGACAGATAATTAAATATAATTAGGTAATTAAGTATGCAAAAAAAGTTTTGGCTTTTTAACAAAGTAGATATTTAAAAAAAAGAAAATAAGAACTACCATAAAAAAATACAGATGCTAATAAAAGCAAGAAGTTAATAAGCGATTGCCAGATGAAAATTACTCACCATCTGGGACAGTGGATTTAGAACAATTTAGGGTACCTATAATTGCAGTTTAGCGATTTATTAATTTTTTTTTTCTGAAACCTATGTAAAATCATGTTTTAAACAAATGGTGTTTTTCGTTTTTGGCGCAAAAACTTAATTTCGAAATTATGGCGATTTGAAGTTTGCAACTTCACACTTACATGCATCGCGTCAGTTGGCTGTAAAAAATGCTGGTCTGATTTTTAAAATATTTTTTTTTTTTGTAAAATACATATTTCTTTTTACTTAATACTTTGGTGTTTTTAGATTTTTTCTGTTGCACTTAGTATAGAAATTATACTGATTTAAAATTTGCAAATTAACACGAAGATACATGCGACCTACCGTGCGGAGCGCTTGAGAGGGTGTGATAAGGTAGTCGGCGTGTCGCGGTATCATGTGATATTTAACTCGAAACGTATTGAATTTTGTTATATTCATAGTTTACAGAACACCTTTTTTTTCGTAACTGTAATTTTTGACAAAAAAAATATGGCGAAGTTAGAATTTCTAGGTCGGACTTAGTTTTGAAGTTATGACACTTTAAATGTCTATGTTTTAGCAGCATTAGGTATGTTAAATGATCTATTTCACGTATAGTATTTATAACACCCAAAAACTATTTATTTGTTCCTGTTATCTACCCAATGTGGTGTTTCATAACAAATCTGGGGATATTTTTGATTTAAACTGAATGAGCACAACAAGCGGAGTGACCCCGCCTGGTCTCTAGGTGCATCCAAAATTTATTATACCCGAAAACTATTTATTTGTCTCTGTTACCTACCCAACGTGGTGTTTTATAACAAATCGGAGGATATTATTGATTGAAGCGAAGCAGAGCGACATTCGAGAGCATAGCTAGCAAATGAAGTCGGACATAACAAGTAATGTAAGCGTGAAATTGCAAACTTCAAATCACCATAACTATAAAACTAAGTTTTTGCGCCAAAAACGAATAACACCATCATTTAAAACACACGATTTTACATAGGTTTCAAAGACAAAAAATTAATAAATTGCGTGGTAGCTAAACTGCAATTTTTCCCAATTTAGAATGAAACCTATGTAGGTGGCGTGTTGTTGAAGAAATATCTGACTTCTACAGCAATACTCATTAATTTTGTTGAAGTTCTATTTACTGTAAGACTTATTTTGCAAACCTGATTTAATGTGTACATATTTATACTCAGATTTCACAACAGATTGAGAACGCAAATCAATTGTAGGTATATTTTTCATTATATCTAGTCTGGTAATTATATTATAGTGTTTAATCCGTGGTAATTCTACCTCAATTCCTTCTACGATGATTGAATGTTTATTATATAACTTTGATGATTTTTTTTTTTTTTTGCTGAATAAATTAATTGATGAGGAAGTACACTGTTAACAATTTATTTAAACAAATGTATACCATAAATATTTAAATTTAAAATTATGAATTACCAATAAAAATTCATTAAATGAAAAAAAAATTTATTACAATTCATAAGGAAATATTTACTTAATACTGTGCTCGTCAAATTGATTAGGTGCAAAATTTTCTATATTTTTATCAAAATCTTCTTCACCATCCGTAACTGATACTTGTTTTCAATTCCCAAATTTAGTTCATATTTAGCACTCCATTTTTGATACAAATATATCTATAAATATGAAAATAATTGTAAAACAAAAATTAAAATAACATTGTATATTATACGTATATACACATTTAAACTCATAGATTAACAGGTAGGTAAGTAAATAAAATATTTATAATTTTGTATTTAAATATTATTTCAAAATAAAATACCTTTAAAAGGACATTATATTACAGTTTGTCCATGCTTAGGGAGATACATGTTACTAGGAAACTCATGTTTATAAAGTATAACAATCTCTCTAAAAAATTTAATATGGTAAGAATATCAACATTTGTACCTGTATATGGGCAATATTTAATGGGGTTTCTAAACACTAAAACCAACAAATTTTCCATAAACAATAATCTTCCAAAACATGTTTTACCTCATTTTCAATCATTTCTTATTATGACACAACAATAAAAATGTAACTGCTGATACATAGAACTACTTTCAAAATTAATTTAAACATGTTAAATTCTCAAAATCTTTATTCAATTATAATCTGATACAGTTGATCTTGACCACTAGCCTGTTACACATTAGGGATCGGAAAACTAATGTATATAAGAATACAAGTTTGAAGCAGCGCAACTACCTCCTCTGTGAGTTCTGTCAGTCTAGAAAAATATACAACAGCTGAATCTGGGAGACAGGACTTCAATATATATTAAGAGCATATTGTCAAACCCACGAAAGTTGTGAAACGTAATGGTCATCAATGTTTAAAATTAACAATACAGGTTACCTCTATATAGAACACCTTAAAAACCCGGTATCATATTGTATAATAATAATTATGTAACATTATCAAAGAAATAACCAAGAAAATCAATTACAATTATATTATATAATATTATTACAACAGAAAATTATATGATTACCTATGGCCTTTGTCTGTATCTATATACTCTATATCTATAGTGGTAAACTGTAACAATAATGAAAATGTAGGCAGGTAAGTAAGTATTTAAATTTGTAGCAATGCTTATTAAAATATGTACAATTAGTTGTATGAGCTATCAGAGCATAAAAATGAATTATTTAAATGTCCACCCATAGTCTAATAAATGAATCGGTGAATATAAAATAAAATACATAAAATAGTGAGAATTATCTTTGTAGTATTATCATTGAAATTTATTTTTATTTTATTTATTTTAAATTTATTTTATAAAACCCCATAAGTCAAAGTACTTTAAAAATTAACTAATTAATTGTTGGATAAAGAACGCTAGCAAGAGTCAATATTAAATAGGCATGCTTTATCTGAAATAAAATGTTTGCCAATTAGAGGTACAGTTAGTACAGCAGGTACTGAATTAATTACTATTCAAACTCAGAATTATTAGATATACCTGAAAATCAAAAATGAATTTGAACGTAAACGACTGTAAATTATTGTCATACTGAAAAATTGATCAGCCCCATCGTCATATGCATTGACTATCTCATACAGGTTAGCAAACGTCTTAGGTGCGTCAAATTCAAACACATTGCAGTCATCCTTATGCATTTTTATTTCAGACAGATGTTAACGATGTTCGAATATAAAAAATATGAGTACTTTTTAAATGTCTTTATTATGACAATATTTAGTAAAAAAAAAACACACATTAGTAGCGATGATAAAAATCTGTAAAAGTAAAACAATATACCTATCAAATATTCAAATTCTGTATAATTACAAATTAAAACAAACATAAAAAATTTGATTAATAAAAATAAATGTATTATATGTACCCATAAAATAATTATAATACTTATATATAGATTTATATATAATTAACTTAATAACAATATTTATTATTTAGTATTATTATTATATTATGGTATTCCGAGTTCCGACTATTTGCTATGCTATGCTATGTTGAAAAAATTCTCTGCTCCAAGCTGGTGCTTTTTTCAGAGGGTGGGATATTGGTCATGACTTTTTACGAGATTTGACGATGATTGATGGGGTTAGAATTCCGACTATTTATCAACTATAAATATTTATATTTATATAACTATATATATTTTGTTCATTATTTGATAGTTACCTGCACCATTATGTTCGTGATCGCCAATACTTATTAACAAAATTAATTATAAAATTAGTCCTCCGCCCGTGGTCACAATACATAATAAAATAATTCTATACAATTCATAGAACACGACGATATTTTTATTTTAAATAATGATGAATACAAAGTTACAAACGATTCGAATTATCACAGAAATTATAATTTATCTTTATCACAAACCAACTGATCACATTTTATAGTTGATAACGAAATGGAATTTGAAAAATGAAAATTGAGTTTTAAGTGCCTAGTACTGAGTAGTGCTTACTACAATATATTATATAGTATATATATTTATGTCTAAAATTAATGTAAAAATTAATTTTCTACTAGATAGTTTTAATGATGTTCAAGAAATGTAATGTTATTCAGGTATATTAATTGTTTATTTACTTTATATTGTTTTGTTATATAATATATTTATATAGACCTATAACTAATGTATATTTTTAATATAAAATTTATTTTATTTTGATTGATTATTTATTTATCTAATTAGCTTGACTAATGATGGTTTTCATCAGAGCATATTCGAATCTTGGTGGTAATGCATTTTCCATAGCCAAGACACATTGTCCTTTGTTAAAAGCGTATTTCGACGGTCAAAAAAATAAAAAATGCAGAAAATATTCTACCAGCGCTACTGCGAGTGTTTTGCCGAAGGGCTGCAAAGTTGCTATCTGTGGTGGTGGCATCATGGGTGCCTCGGTAGCCTATCATTTAGCTCAACTAGGATGGGGTCCTCAAACCATAGTCATCGAACAGGACAAGTAAATAAATAACTGTGTGTATATATACCGAACCTAGGTCGGGTACTATTGTATCCCTGACCATGAAACCAATAATCATGATATTATGCGCTTGGACTTGTAAACATTTTAAACAGTCGGTATAATAATGTGAATCTGACCTTCCTAATCAGAATAGTAAAAAAAATAAGTTAAGTAAATAAATAATTTAACTTATTTTGTGGTAGTACTACTGTATGGTTCATTACGTTATATCTTCAGTGATAATTAATTAATTACTTCAGTTAATTAATTAGTAATTATTATAAAGTATACGCGTAGTCGAGATAACATGAACCCCACTGTCAACTATTGTTAATATCACAATTTATTTAACTATTGAATATCGAGTTTGTAAACTTTTTGAAAAGTATTAATTTAATTATTACGTATCACAATTTTTAGTCATAAATTGAGGGATCCTCACAAGTTGCTCCTGAAAATTATCGCCATAATGATTATACATTTTTATGGGTGTTGAGTGTTGCTCTCAAGCTATACAGCATCTGAAAAATAATTAATAAAATAAAATAATTCAATAATGTTTGGGACAATTAGTTCATTTTATCTTAACTAGCCAATTGTGTAAAATTTTTACATACAACATGTACTCATCATGGGTTTGTGGTTGAGTATATATACACCAAATAAATAATAATTGTTATTATGTAGGTATGTGTTTGGATATTATTATGTTTTATTTCATCTAAAGGTTAGGAGGTGGAGGTAATTCCTTTTCGGACCTAGTGGGTGTGTTTAAACCTACTTTGAGTCAAGTCAGACTATGTCAATCCAGCGTGAAACTTTACCAAGAATTAGAATCTCAAGGGTTTCAAACTGGCTGGAAGCAATGCGGTAGTCTTTGTGTTGCCCGAACGAGAGATCGTATGACTGTTTTCAGAAGAATGAAATCACAATCTGAGTAAAAAGCTAAATTTATCTACATATGTTTGTAATATTATAAATTTTATTATTTTTATATACAACACTACTAGTACTTGGGGCATTAAATGTGAAATAATAGATCCTCAAAAAGCAAAAGAACTCTGTCCACTTATTAGAATTGATGACATCAAAGGAGCATTATGGATACCAGAAGATGGTGTAGCAGACTCATACAAAATATGTATGTCTCTCTTAGAAATTGCAAAACAAAAAGGTACTTTAAAATGCTATTAACTATTATAAAATTAATTCTGCAACACCTAATTCTAGTTAATATTTATTGAATAATAGATTCAAACTTTATTTTAAGTAAACCATTTTGTTTAAATTCAAGTCTCTTATAAAGACGTTGCCCACACGTTTGTTGTCTCTGTCTTAGATATGCATAACATTGCAAATCTATGTACCACATTCTTACTAGTTTATTTATAATTAGTATTAAAGTCAATTTACCTATTATGCATTAAAAAAATGAGTTATTTAACTACTTATAACTTGTTTAAAAATACAATTTAAAAAAATACTCCACGCTACGGCATAGTTTATATTTTCTTTTACAAATTTGATAATTGGTAAATTTACTCTAATATTAATTATAAATAAACTGTAATAAGAATGTGGTACATAGATTTACTATGTTATGTGTATGTAAGACAGAGACAACAAATGTAAGGGTAACATTCTCTTATAGGGCCTCGTAACTGTGAAAATGTTGTCAAAAATTACTGTTTCTAATTCCATTAGACTGACACAATGCTTACTCCGATATTAATTTTCAAGACATTAAATTAATTATAAATAATGTTCGAAAATTTCTTGGTATGATACCTCAAATGAAATCTATTAAAATGAATCATTTGAGTACACATTTCAACGTTCTGATGGAATTAGAATCGTCTATTTGAATGAAAATTAAACTTATTGTTAATTTTTGTAGTTGTAAAATAGATCACTGACTTATTGAAAGTTCCAGTACAAGTGTGAAACCAATAGTTACTGAAAATCATAATGACGAACGACCTATTAACGGATTAATATCAAGTTTCGATTTTATTTATTTATTTTACTAAACTTATAAACAATTTATTCTGAAAAAAATTAAAACCACAACACGAAAATGTGATCAGAAAGATGTTTTTAGGTGACCACTTTCAATTTTTTTTTTTTTTTTTTTTTTGATAAACGCCTGAGGAAAAACTACTGTAAAATGGAAAATAAAACTGAGTATTTTGTCATACTCGTAATTCCAAAATTCTGAAATTTTCACATAGTATATTTTATTATTATTACGTCACATGAGAATGAAAGTTTCTATGTGTCATTATTAAAATTGTTGAGGAAACGCATTTAAAATAGATTTTTGGTCAATAAATAAAGATGAAACTATTGGTAGTTATAAGTAAAAGCACAAGTATCATTACTAAGTACATTTCACAAGACCTTATAATATTTTATGCACCTATACAAAACATTTTTATTCAGTATGCGGCGTATTATATCGAGTTTTATTTTTATAACATTTTTATTAGTGTTAAATTAAATAATTACAATTTTTATAAAAAAAAGTGTCATGATGAGTGTGGTTTTTTCAAAAATACTCATACAGTCAATAGTCATACAAATACAATAATATTATTGTAAGAACAGAAGAATACAAAATTAATTTTTATTTTTATATATTTGACCTATGATCTGTTTTTTTATTATTATTATAATTTCATTGAAACCCGTTTGCGAAATATGCACTACTAGTTTAAAATAATGTGTTTTCGATGTGGCGCATGCCTTATTATTGTATACTATTTTAAACCTGAATCAAACCAATCTAATAATGAATAATTTAAATAAAAAACATATTTCTATGTAATTTCAATTTTTTTTTTTTAGGCGTTGTAGTAATTGAAAATTGTAAACTATTGGAAGTAGTCTGCGATAGAGGCAAAGTTGTAGCAATTGATACATCACTGGGATCAATTGAATGTGAATATTATGTAAATTGTGGTGGGTTTTGGGCACGCAAGATTGGACAATTAAGTAATCCTACAGTCAAAATACCTCTTCACCCAGTTGAACATTATTATCTTCGTACAAATCCTATACAAAATCTAGACCCTTTAACACCAGGTAATTTAATGGCATATGGTAAAATATCTGTGGAAAAAATATCTGATATTTCTTAACCTTTGTGTATACACATTTTTTATGACAATAATTTAACTCCTAACAATAACAATGAAATTTCAACTTTTTAGTTTTTTTTCTTATTAATATTTTGTATTGTCTCTGATCGGTTAACACTGTCTTGCTACCCTTTAGCACAGAATATTTATATATTACTATAGATTTATAAACCTATATGTCTGCAAGTCTTGCCTTTAATATTGCAATTTTTTGTCTTCTAAAATGGAATAAATTTCATCAATATTTACTAGGTGTTATTGATTCACATTAAAGCTTTTAGCATGTAGTGTTTAGCTCTAGAAGTTAAATTATTTCAACTTTTTAAAACCCTTGTATTTTTAAATTAATTTATACAAATTTGGTATTTTACTTGATGGGGAATAAAAAACAGTATAATTTAGATTGATGTGTCCATACCAGGTTTGGCCACAATTTTGAAGAACTTTATAATTTTATATTATTATTCAAATTTATAATAACAATGATAATAAAAACCAACGACTACATAAAATAAAATAAAACCCACAAGAAGGTAAATTTACATCAAATTAAACATTGGTTTTTCTTGTTGGACTCAAAAAAACATGGTTTAATTTAATTCAATATAAATTAATATTAAGTTGATTATTTATAAAGATTTTGAAAACTGATTTAAATTTATTAGTAACTACTTTTTAAATATTTTTTCTTATTAATTCCTTAAAATTGTTTTATAAAATTGAAAATTACTAAATATATTTGGTTCAAATATTAAAATATTGGATTAAAAAATTGAAAAATATACATACTACTTTTTCATATTATTTGAAAATTGTCTATAGAATACCACTTAATATTATAGTCTGCAGAGAGCTTTAACCTATTAAAAAATTAATAATCATTGGTGATTTTATCAGATATTTTTGTTCCTGTATACAGATTAAATATGTGATTCAATTTAATAATTTACTTAATAGATTATCAAGCATCTATTAATGAAGAAAATTGAAATACCTGTACAGTGTTTTAATATATTTCTTAACTTTTCTAGTTGTTCGAGATCAAGATGGACATATTTATTTTAGAGAATTTAATGGATCTATATTAGCTGGTGGTTTTGAACCTGAAGCTAAACCTGCATTTGAAAACATGAAATGCCCAGGTAATATTCAATGTTGAAAAAATAATCAAAAATATTATTTTATTTCAGTAGGTATAATATACTTAAACTAAAATAACAACTTATTAAAAAATGTAATTACTACTTTAATTTAGAAACATAATTGTCAAAAATACCTACAGTATTAGGTTTTAGTGATTGTAATCTGATGACAAATATTGACATTTAATATAAAGAGAGTATTATGAGATTCAAAATAAATATAGTGTTATTTTTATAATGTACAACACTAATGTTATTAAAAAAATCATGTGTGTGTGTATATATATATATCATGATTTTTCATATCCAGCGACACGGTAGTGTCTCGAATTAAGTAAAAAAAAAAGTGTAGCATCAAGACTGTGTATATTAACAGAAACCAGAACATTCCAATTCAAACCATGTAAATATTTTGATTTTCTTTCATCAAGCCTACTGGCCTAATAAACAAACCAAATTGTTCGAATGAGATATCAATAGATCGATAAAGTCATTGGTTATGTACTTTTATAATTATCCATGTAATTGGTTAAAAAATATTTTGGTGATGATTTTATATTGTTATGGCCGCCACAATCAACATTATAATTATACCATAGTGGCAGCGTAGCATACGTGCAGTTCTTCTCCCACTACTATATTAACTTACCATTAGACACACACTCGTTACACAAACACATAATTGGACCATTTCACCAGTCCTCCATCAACTTGAACAACCGATTTGATTACCAAATTTTGGTATCAATGTGGCATACGATTACATACTGTATATAATTTTATCAGTCTGCGAATTACTTTGTTATTAAAGTATATAAAATATAAGTACTCTAGTACTTTTTTGCAAAAAAAAAAAAATAATAGCACAAATTTTTTTATAACAACTTATACTATTCATTTGATATTTTGATTATACAGCTTAGTACCTATTATTTATAGTCACAATCAAGGGACTTGTAAAAATGCGCTATTATAATAAGATATTATCTATTATCTATAATAATATAGTAAGTATTATATTATTATTAGGGAACGGATTTATATGTAAATGCATATATTTATTGAAATAAGCTATTTGAAATTTGATAAGAAATGTGCACAATTTATTTCATTCCTATTAAAATACCTAACACCAACTTTGTTTTGCATATTTAATACAAAATTGTAATTTTTTAGACATATTTTTATTTTCAACTTATATTTTCATATGTTATTATTTCCTGCTATAAAAATGTATGAAATTATTATTTTTAAATACTAAATATTTTTAAATCACAATTAACAACTTTCCAGTGTATAATAATAAAGTTGACTTTATCCAGCAAGAAATGTGCAGTTCTTATTTTTATTAAAATAACACTGATTTTATTTTGCATATTTTGAAAAATTTGAACTTTTTTGCATATTTAATGCATATTTGTAAATTTTAAATGCATATTTTGAGGGTTTTTTGTGCATATAAATCTGTTTTTAATTATTATATACTATAATATTTCATGTATAGGTATTATCTATCATCTCTAACCATAGTTAAGAAAATTTCAAATTTTTACAGGCATTACATTTTTTATAACAGTTATCAATATACAATAACAATAATTATGTGGCCGTTATAATTTATAAACAATTCAAATGTACAATAATTGTATTACATAGGGATCAGTTTTATCCATCATATTAACTAATATTATAATTTTTATAGTATCTTTATAAATTATAATTAGTAATTTTTTACTCAGAAATATAAGAATTATTGCCAAGACCTTGAAATGTATGTCGTTATAGATGATACCGACTATATTCATATTTAAATATTAAGCCAATAGTTTATTTTTTTATAAATTATAGGTATTTGAAGTTATGGTTGGAAGAGTGATGATTGATGAGGTAGGAAAATAATTGTATACCCTGCACATTTTTACCACACTATATACAAAATAATTATTAAAACCGAATAAAAAACATGAGTGTATATGTTATAAAAATTGCACTGTATAAAACAATGACATTTAAAATAAGTCCATTAATGTGAATATTTTTCAGAATTAATTAATTTATAATAAATATAATACTTAAGATTTTAAATTATTTAATCATTTCCTTTTGGTTTCTAATTAATTAATTATAATCATGGAAATTAAAACTTAAATTATTATTAATTTATCAATAGTTTCTTTTTTTTTTTGATAAAATAATTTAAAATAAAGAGTACTTATGTATTTTTATTACATGTTTACACACTATTATGTTGTTTATATTTTCAAATTTTAGTTTGATTTTCTATTCTATGTAACTAAAAATGTTTTGTCTTTATCAGCTATACTTTAAATACAACTAGTCATAATTATTTTAGTATTTTAATACTTAATACATATATATATATTTTTGTAATTTCAGACACTTCAGCCGGAAGACAATTACTTGCAGATTGGGATCACTTTCATGTATTATTTGAACAAATATTACACAGAGTGCCTTCATTAGCTGATGCTTCCCTTGATAGTTTAGTAAATATTGCTGAAACATTTTCTCCAGACTGTAAATGGATCGTGGGTGAAGCACCTGAGGTATATTAATTATTTCAAAGTATTAATCAATACCACAAATAATATCTAATGTTAAAAATAACTTTAGCTATGTATTACATTTTCTCACTTTAATTTAAGCACACGAAAAAAATATTATGTTCATCCATAGTTAATATTCTCATCTATCATTTTCTGTTTAAATTTTGAATCTACGATAACTAGGAGAGAAGTTGTACTTAGAAAGTGAGAATATGTTTTAATGCTATAAAAACATACATATTGTGTCTTCTTAACAATAGTTGTATTGATAGAAATAATGTATCATTACTTTCAAATTCATGATATCCACTACCAGTATCCTATCCATTGAGTCAAATGATTCAATCAACCTCTATCTGACGGGCTTTTAGATTTCTAAACATAAGTTTAGACAGCTTATATCCCAGTTGTATCTATCTGTCTGTCTTTATAATTTGTTGCTGTGGTTACTAATATCAACATTTATAATTTGTATTTGTTTTGTTGGTTTTACATAAGACATAAGTATAGTCGGAAAAACATTGTTTTAAAATTGTTTATGGAATTATAGTTGTTTGAAATTTAGCACTCTCATTGAGTATATAACATATAGGTAATTAGTAATTACTAATTTATTTGTTAATAAAATTGTTATTTAATATTGGTAGACCGCACACTATATAATGACCAATATTATTTTGTAATTTTAATACTTATTAAGTAAATTAGGTTTTGATATCCCAATATATTGTTATTTAAAGTACCATTAAAATAAATTAAAGCGTGCAATAAATTAAATCTACACTATTTTTCAAATTACATATTGAAAAATAATATATTAATTACTTATATGTTTAACATATGTAATAGTTTCCTTTGAAATTATAAATGTTTTTGTAATTTAATTTTCAGATCGAAAAATATTATGTTGCTGCTGGTATGAAAACCGTTGGTATATCAGCTGCTGGTGGTGTGGGCCAAGGAACTGCTCAAACAATTGTGAATGGATATTCACAATATGACTTGTATGAACTAGATATGAGTCGGTTTTTAGGACTACATAATAATAGAAAATTCCTTAGAGATAGGGTAAAAGAAGTACCAGGTATATTTTCTTTTATTTTATATTATGTAAATATTATTTTATTCCTAAAAATAACTGTATTTGAAATTTAGAATGTTAAAATAGTAAAATCTGCTCATTTACTTCATAAAAAAATGTATAATTTGTATTCATTGTATTTTCTAGGGAGACACTATAGCCTTCAATATCCTAATAATGAGTTTAAAACTGGACGTAATTTAAGAATGTCTCCAATTTACCCAAAATTAAAAGAAGCTGGTGCAGTTTTTGAACAAGTTATGGGTTATGAGAGGCCCACATGGTTTGAACCAGAACTAGTTAAAGGTTTGTTGTAAAATTCTACAAATCTATTAATTAATTTATTATTTTCAAATGTAAATGTATATATGTACATATATTTTAGCACATTTGTATGATGAAAACTATTCAAAAAACTTGGTTATGGCTAAAACTAATACATTTGGAAAACCTGATTGGTTTAACATTGTTGAGTCTGAATATGAAGCTTGTAGAGAAAATGTTAGTCTTTTGGATTATTCTTCTTTTACTAAATTGGATATTCAAGTGAGTTTACTTAACGTTTTTTATAATTATTAACCATGAACATGTAAATACTATGAAATTTTAAAAGATTAGTTTTATTTTATTTATTTTACATTATATATAAAGCAATGATACATATTAATTTTATCATTGTAGAGTTTTATTAAAAAAATCAAATATACGGTAAAGAAAATTTCTTTTAAATTATTTTTGTAAAATTTTGATAATTTTATACACTCAAACTTAAAAACTTGATCGAAAATTAAGACACAGTCATATGTAAGTTCATTTTAAAGAAAAATAATTGTAAAATATTTTATCATAATATATATCATATAATCATATCAGAAAATACCAAATTTAACATTTTTTTTTTTTAAATTATTGTTTTAAAATACATACAATAATATTTATACAATTTAATGTTTAAAAACTCATTTAAAATTTTTTTTTAAAAAACCATTTAGTAGAGGATGTATTGAATTTAAAAGTAATGATAAATCATTTCTTTTAATAAAACAATTCTGACCTAAATGTAATATTATTTTCTGATGTATTACAATTTTTCATTATTTTTAGTAATTTTCCTTTATACTTGAAAAATCACTTAGACAATTGAAAATTATTCTTTTTAAAATATTTATAAAATGTAATAAAACTTGTAAAAATTACTTAAAGTACCCAAGAAGCTTTTTAATTTATACATTAAAATAGTGCTATAGTAAATATTTGGTATAAAAATATAAATGTTATGACCAGGGCTCGGAACTTTATGCATTTGCATATTTCTTAGGAAGCTGCATATTCAAAATCTGATTCGATACAAATTCGTTTCATGATCCATACAATTGAAATATAGAAATTTATCTTGCATATTTTTGCA
>JAIPRL010002194.1:0-38721 GCA_025469235.1 Pemphigus obesinymphae | reverse complement strand
CAACATGGATCTATGCAAAGCTATGGTTTCGGCTAATATACCACTTAATAAATTATCAAATGTAGAATTTCGGAAATTTTTGGAAGTTTATTGTGGAAAAGATGTCCCCACAGAATCGGTACTTAGAAAATTCTATTTAGACGACTGCTACAATGAAATGATGAAACAAATTAGACAACGTATTTTTGACAGAAAAATTTGGGTGTCAATAGACGAAACAACTGATGCTGAAGGTCGGTACATAGCAAATGTAATAATTGGGACTTTAGAAGAGGATAGTAAAATTTTTTTACTGAATACTGAAGCACTAGAAAAGACAAATCACTCAACGGTTAGTAAACTTTTCGACAAATCTTTAAGCATTTTATGGCCTGATGGGATAAGACATGACGACGTTTTATTATTTTTGTCGGACGCAGCGCCGTATATGATAAAGTGTGGAAAATCTCTAAATGCACTATACTCTAAAATGGTACATGTGACTTGTGCTGCTCATGCTCTCCATAGAGTTTCGGAGGAAGTACGAAATCAATTTGGTACTGTTGATAAAATTGTGGCTAATGTAAAAAAAATATTTAAAAAAGCACCATCGCGTATGCAAATTTTCAAAAATTACGCACCGGATATCCCTTTACCTCCAGAACCAATCATAACCCGTTGGGGCACCTGGATTAATGCCGTACTTTATTATTGTAAATACTATGAACGAATTCTTGATATTGTAAATATGTTGGACTCCAATGACGCCTTAAGTATTAAAGTTTCAAAAAAAAATTTGGTAAAAGAACACGTTCAAAACAATTTAGTGTATATTACTTCAAATTTTAAAGTTCTTTCTGAATCAATTTTAAAATTGCAGACTAAAGATATGTCTTTAGTCGAATCGTTGAGTATCGTGGATAATGTCCAAACACAATTAAAATCCGTTCAAGGTGAACCCGGAAAAAAAGTTTACGAAAAAATGGAAAACGTTTTATCAAAAAATATTGGTTTAAAATCATTAAAACAAATCTCGTCGATACTTGGCGGGTCTATCACCACTATGGATGGTCTTCCTGAAGATCTGACAACAAATGACCTCATTTTCTACAAATACGCACCAATTACGTCGGTAGATGTCGAAAGATCATTTTCTGTTTACAAAAATCTCTTGAGCCACAACAGACGATCATTTAAACTCGAAAACATAAAAAAACATCTTATTATTCAGTGTAATTCAGGTAAGTATAATAACATGATTTAATAATCACTGATTTTCACAAATTTTACTTTTTATGTCAATTTAGGAACCTGGGAATAGAGGATTCAGCTTCAAGACATATAAAAGAAAAAAATACATAAAAGATTTGTAATTAAAAAATAAAAAAATTTTTTTATAATTATGCTTTTAAATACATATTTAAAAAAAATAATTGCATATTATACTGCATATTTGCGCGTTTTTTAGCGCATATGTATGCACATATTTCATTGTTTTTTAGCGCATAAAGTTCCGAGCCCTGGTTATGACATTTAAATTTTCAGTTATTTTTTTTATGCTTAAGAAAACTACTGAAGAAATCAAAAAATGATCTCTTAAAAATAATATAATATTTTATATTATAAAAAATAAAATTATCAGTTACTATAACAACTATTTATTTGTTTTTTTTTTTTTTTTTTTTATTATAAAAGGTAGATTTTATTTATGTTTAAAAAAAATACTGGGAAAATCAAAAAATGTTATGTTCAAAGTAGGTACTTAAGTAAAATTAATGTGCTATGTTAACATAATACTATCCCCAAAACTCCTAATTGACTCCAACCCAAAAATATATATACATACATGAAATATAAAATAAACATAATTATAAAACAAATAGTGTCCTCATTCGCTCTGAATATAAAACATTTATATCAATACATTCCTCATTACGCTCAGAATCTTATAATTGTACATTATATCAAATGTACAAAAAATCTACTTACTATTTTTCTCTTCTACTTTGTCCTCTGTATCACATAAATTATATGGTTTTCAACACACTACAGTATTGAATAAAATATAAAAATAGCTTTCTTGATTTCTAATTTTTAATTAATAACAGATGAAGTTATATAATTGGATAGCAATTCAAATTACCTTAATAATAAATTTATTAGCAGTATGGCTAATGAAACATTTTTCTACAAAAATGTCCGTGAACATGTAAATTTATAAATAATAATAACAAACAAATTTTTTCATTTTTTTATAAAATCCTATTTTACATAAAAAAATTTGAAGCATATAAAGAAAAAAAATCACTTAAAGAGAACTCTACGCTAACAAATTTTCGTAATTCAAATGCTACTAAGTCTTTATTTATTTTAAGAAAAAATAATTTTTCCATATTTTGTTCTACCTAATTAGATTTTCAAAATAATGTTCTATTTTTTATATTTTATACTGTTGAATATTTACCAAATATGACTTTCTACTATGCTAAATTTCAATTTGTTAATATGATTTTTAAATATTGGCTTTCAACAAAACATAGTTAAATCTTTCAAACGATGGTACAATTTTGTTCTTTTAAAGTTACAAGGAATTGGAATTCCTAATCATATTTTTTAATAAATATTGTGTTCATACAACAATAAAATATGATACTGACTGAACTCTATTTTTAAAATATATTTTAATATTTTTAATTCTTTTGATATTAATTATTCTAAAAATTTCATAAAAATTGTCTATATAAAAATCAGATATTGGTGTCCTCTTAATGAACTCTTCTACAAAATATGCATAATGACTCTTTTCTATGTGTTCTCAAATATTCTAAACAAATCTTTCCCATTTCTTACTCCCATTGAACAGCATAAACTCATATGACTCTAGTCATAACTCATAACACATAGTGTTTTGTAGAACTTAACCATACCAAGATTCGTTTACCTACCACTAGAGAATACATTTGTAATACAAAAAAATTATTGTCAATAAATCATTAACACGTGAATTATTTAACTTTAAAAATATTTATTGTTTATATAGGTAACTAAATATACCAATTATGCGTAAATATCAAAGAAAATCATTTTTTCCTAATAATTTCAAAATTTGCATATGTATAATCTGTAATTTCACTTTCGTTCTTAAATTCCACTTTATCGATGCAGCTAGCAGGACTTCCAACATTTGTCAACCATTTTTTCATCTCTGTAACTTTCTCTGGTGGTCCTTGTATTGCACCAATTACAGTGCCTTTGAGTGTGTTTTGACACCAACCTCGTAATCCTAATTGTTTGCCTTGTTCCTGGGTACATTTGCGAAAGAACACTTTTTGCACTTTTCCAAAAACTTCGAATTCAACAGTTTTAAGTCGATGTGACATATTAATATAATATTATTTGTGTTATAAGTTACCACTACAGCACTATCTTTTCCAATTTTATAACAGCACTACAAAAGTTTGGCAAGAATAAAAATCTTTGTTGTTATTAACCATAACATGTTGATAAGATATATTTCTGATAACTATGGTAACTGATATCACAGCTGATATCACAGAACAGATTAAATTAAAAAATATTTTAGCAGGAAAATATAATAATTTATTTAAAAAAACGTTAATAAGTAGCTTGAAATATTTGTATAGTATTTAAACATTTTAAAATCCATATTTATTATTTATTAAATACTATTGGACTGGTGTGTAATAATTTAGACAAGGCTGATCATTAACGAGTTAAAAATTAAATTTTGTCCGAAGAATTATGCAAATTTTTTGGATGAGGTTTTTACTTTTTAGTATAGGAAATTTTACTACCTAATGCTACTATTTAAATATATTATTGTTTATACTTTATATAAATAGGATTATTAGAAAATTTTAGTATTACTGGTGATTCGCGACTTACATTTTCTTAACATGATTTTTATAATATTTAGACCAATGTTAATGAATACACTAGGACGTAAGATAAATAATTGTAGTAAATATTTGTTTTACTGGCTCATGTGATACATGCCAGTTTAGTTTTCACACCGAATCTATCAATATTTTCATGTTGATCTATATTTTATTAATTGTGTCTATTTAATATTTAAAATACATTGAAGTGGTAGGTACTATCATATTATTACTGTGAATACAAAAATATATGTATTTTTAATTTTTTTTTTTATTGTTAATTAGAAAATTTTAACTTTTAAGTTTTTAAGTTACTTTTTTTCAAAATTAACTTTTAACTTTGTTAATAAATTTTAACTTAACTTAAATTATTATGTATAAGCTCGCTTAATTTAACAAGATAAAAAACTTGTTAACTTGCCCAGTCTTGAATTTAGAATAGGAATATATACTATAGATATATTTAATTCAATTATCTTGCAGGTATTTAAAAAATTATAATTTCAATAAACTAATGTTTATTTCTCTAGTCCAAAGGTCGTGAGGTGGTAAATTCATTGCAATATCTTTGTTCAAATGACGTAGATGTGCCTATAGGCAGTATAATTCATACTGGCATGCAAAATATTCGTGGAGGTTATGAGAATGATTGTAGTCTCATCAGATTATCAGAGAATCAGTAAGTTAACTAGCAAGTTTTGTTTTGTTTCATAGTATGTTTTGAATATACTATATAATTTAATGAACTTTTAACTATGTTAGTTATATGATGATCGCACCAACAATTCAACAAACTCGTTGCAAAATCTGGATTCAACGCCATTTACCGACTGATAATTCTGTATCTTTAACTGATGTAACTTCCATGTTTACTGCCATTTGTATCATGGGTCCTTTTACACGACACTTATTGTCTGAACTGACTGAAACTGATTTAAGTCCTAAATCATTTCCTTTTTTTACGTACAAAGAATTAGATGTTGGCCTAGCGAATGGTATTAGAGCATTAAATCTTACTCACACTGGTGAACTAGGCTATGTTCTATACATACCAAATGAGGTAAACTATTTATATTCAATTAGCCATTTAATAAAAATATATATTTAATATTTTTAACATAAAAAGATGATCAATATATATGTCATATGCATTAGATATTGTACCTACATATTATAATTTTAAATATTATATTTTCATATAACTTATTTTAATTGTATTTAACAAAACCTCCCTATATTTATTAACTACAGTAGAGTCTCGATAATCCTGCACTTCAACAGTCTGGTAGTTATTATCTTCCTATAATATTGTTGGTATTTCTACCAAAATTATAAACTTTGCAGTGATGATAATTATATCTACCAGTATAATTTGGTCTTTCTCATGATTACTAATATCTGTACATTTTGTATAAGTGTTTTCTTGAAAAAATGTTGTATTTTATAATTTTTCGATAATCTGGCAATCCCATATATATCCGATTATTAAAACTACTGTATTTCGTATATATTAAATTATGTAACTAATATATTAAAATAAAATAATAAACTTTAATTATCATTGAATTAATAGTTTCATAATCTTTCAAAAATATTATTTTTTGTTTTAAAAATGTCTAATATCTAACTATGCATATATTTATTTAATATTTATGTAGTACTAAAGTATTATTTTTAATATGTAAACCATATCTAGAAAAATACATTTATAATAAATATTGATCATTATTGTTTTGTGTAAAATGTGAAAATAACACAATAAAACAATATTTTTTATTTTATATTATAGTTTGCTCTGCACGTTTACAATTCATTAATTGAAGCTGGAAAAAAGTATAATATGAAACATGCCGGTTGTTATGCGATGAAAGCTTTAAGAGTAGAAAAATTCTATGCATTTTGGGGTCAAGATTTGGATACTTCGACCACACCACTAGAATGTGGAAGATCTTGGAGAGTGAAATTTGATGTGAGTTAATTTACATATTATTATATTAAAATAATTTTGTATACTTAAAACTGTATTTTATAATTTTAGAAAGGAATAAATTTCATTGGACGGGATGCTTTACTACGTCAACGAGAAGAAGGCATAAAACGAATATACGTTCAACTATTATTAAACGACCATGACTCAGAAACAGAATTATGGTCTTGGGGTGGCGAGCCAATATTTAGAGACAAAAAATATGTAGGCGCCACCACATCAACTACTTATGGATTCACATTTAAAAAACAAGTTAGTATTGTGAATAATTGACCAAAAGAATTAGCTAATATAAATCAAATTCTTAAGTTTTTGATTAATTAATAAATGAAATATTTTCAGGTTTGTTTAGGATTCGTTCAAAATTTAGATAATAATGGCAACACATTACCAGTATCAAATGAGTACGTAATGTCGGGTGAATATGAAGTAGAAATAGGAGGAATACGATATCCAGCAAAAGTAAATATAAACAGTCCAAATTTGCCAACAAAATATCCAGATAAAGAACGAGAATCCTACCTTGCCACCAGGGACAACATGGTATCTGAACCATTGTTAAGGAATAACTGATGGATCAATATGACTAATAAAATATATCCTTGTTTTCCTAAACATTTAAAAATAATATTGTGTTTTCTATCTTCACTGTGTAATATTCTACCACTATATTATTTCTGTGGATCTTTTAATATTATTTATATTGCTAAAAATAAAAATATTCTGGTATCCATTGATGTTTTTCATGCATAAATATTATTTACTAGGCAACTGAATTATTCTAATAATGTAGTTGAATATTTTTGTTCTCTTGCTAACTACTGTCAACTATAACAGAATTTTTATGTTTGTAACAATATTAGATTATTATTAAAACTGTACAAAAATATAATATTTAATACTGTAGAATCTCGAATTTTTGAAAAATGAATTACCTATATTTATTTCTTCTTTGATTTTTCGAGATTCTACTGTACAACATATATATATATATATATATTATATTAGTGAATACAAACTCTAGTCCTTATGTAATTCATTGTCAATATTTATTTAGTTTGTAGATATTTACATATTATTTTCAATTGATGACAGCTATTTAAAATTTGCAATATTGTTTATATATATATTGTAAATGTTACTAATGTTTAATACAAACTTTTATGTCATTAAATATATTATATTATATGACTGTATTTAAATTGTGGGTTCTTAACAAAAAACATTAAATAAATTTTAAATATACTTATTTTTAAGTATTATTAAAATGTTTGTGATAATAGTACCCGGATTAAATTGTTTATAATTAGTTTGATTATTAACTTTGAACAAAAACATTAAAATTATTTGCGCTTTGAAAAAAAAATTGTTATTATTTACCAATTATTAAAATCTTTTAAATAATCAAATAACAATTCAACGAATAAGCTTAATTTTAATAGAATATTAAACATACATTCCAAAATATCTTTTAAACAAAACATGGTGTTAAAAATCCGAAGGTGACCGTTAATATAAAACCGTAAAAAATATTTTGAAAACTCCAGACGGAGACTTTTTTAATATTAATTCCTTAAAATAGATTAAAATAGCCTTAGACGCCGGTTCCGAATATTTAAATCTTAAAAATATGAGAAAGTATGTATACAGACATCAAAAACAAATCGATCGTTTAAAATTTTTTAAGATTTAAATATTTTTTTACATTACTGTTGTTGTATTTTAAATATGACCAAGAATCCGGAGGCCTATATATTTTTTTGTTTGCTTATTTATGGTTTTTAAAGTGAATTTTTCGATTTCTGAGGAAATTTATAATGTTAAGATATAATTTTAACATTTTTCTCTAGGTATCTTAAATTCTAAATTTGCCTCTGTCAATTAAACACATAGGCTCCATAATTGCCCCCTCCCCCCTAAACAAAACACCAGTCGGCAAAAATAGTAAGTTGATGATATTTTTTTTTTGCTTATTTACGATTTTTGGAGGAAGTATTTCTTATTACTTATTATTTTGGGGCGGTGCTGATCGACGTATCACCGAAAGGGCCTAGTGTTGTAACTTATAAGTATAGATATCGGATGTTAAAGACTATAAATTTATTCAAACAAATATTTGAAAATGTCAAAACATTCAATTATATGCTTTAAAACGTATATAAATATGGTTATTTTTCAACAAATATAGTTAGGTAAGTAAAAAAAAAAAAAAAAAAGGTAAATATTGATTTAAAAGATGTGATATTATATTATATATATTATTTTATATTATATTATAATTGTCAATTGAATGTGCATTTAAAATTATTTCATTAAAAAATACACTGCAGGGATGTAAAATAAATTATTTATAACCATTTCCCATTATTTTTTATTTTTTTATAGTTCTAACTAACTTGGCAACTTGAAAAATCGAAAAATGACTTATTAAAATACATTTCAAATCAGAAAATATTCAATATTTAATCATATTTGTACCGGTTACCATTATTTTCAGTAGGTAGATAACATGTACAATTTGTTCACAGTTTTTACAAAATGTAATCGTACCTAGTATGTTTATATAATAAATAGAAGTATATAGGACATATTATAGGTATATTATAATATTTATAAATTATAAACCAGCTATATTATTATCTATATTATAAGAATTAGGTAGGTACCTATATAATAATAATAAATGTCCAACAATACAATCGCCGATTAAATATTACACCAAAAGAAAACCGATATAGAATAAGATTAAAGTGCATATCGATTTCAACTATTTCAAGGTTCAATTATTATCAGAAATTAAATAACAAATGTTCTATTTTATGGCAATACCTATACCTATCTATATAATATATATATATATATATATATATATATATAGGTCCTATCATTGCATTTATATTCCTATATACTCGTACCTACTTCACTGTTCACGCATAGGTACATATTATTATTATTATTATTCACGCATGTTATTTAAAACACTGCTCACACACAGTACGATTCACACTATTCAACCAATCGAAGATATTCACCTACAGCATCAAATCGACGCGAAAAACCTTATCGGATATATATATATATATATATAGCAACCTATGTATAAATTTATAATACCTAACCGTTTTTTTTTTTTTTTTTCTATAAATCTATATAAAACGTGAACTTTGCTATAAAAGTCGATTAAATTCTATATTTATAATTAGTAATATATATATATATAAATATAGGTACCTAAATATTTAATAAATATCGGATATGAGATTTGGACGCGATATTATAATATAGAACCAGAAAAATCGGCAAAAAATATCACGAGATATCAGCTATATACACGTTACACCTGTTACCCACACAACAATATGACGTGAAGACAATTAATGTAAAACACTTGTTGAAATCGCATGCTTAAAATACGTAAGTGAAACCTTATTATATTTTTAAAAAATAGCAATTACAGGTACATAATATATTACCTATATAAAATATTATTATAATATCTAGAGCGCACTTTTCACTTTACTGGATATACCATATACCTATCTCTTCTACAAGTTTTTGATTTTTATTCAATTTAAATTTTATTTTCATTGTATAATAAACCAACTAAGAGCGTACAAATATAGATAAGCGTTTCATTTTTATAATTTTGGCACTTTTGGTTTTTTTTTTAATTTAAACATGAGCAGTTCAACTTTTGTTTTTCAGATAGTAACACCCACCATTATCGATACCGAATCCAGATAGGTTGCATTTTTCAAGTAATTTCAATAGATGAACCATAATCCTAAATCCAAAATTGACCGAGTCACACCCATTTTCGAAGAAAAATACTATTTATTTAAAATTTGAAAGGAATATAACTAGGACAATTATTTGTATTTACGATCAATTATCAAGGTTTATCCATTAAAATTATTTTTAAATTCATCTATCTGAAATCGGTATATTGAACAACATAACTTAAATTGGTGTTATCTTAAACAATATAGGCAAGACGCCACACCAATACATTTTCAATGATAAACTTGTATTAGCATTTCACATTTCTATTAACATATGAACATGTTAGCAATATAAAACAAAAAACAAATGATAGCTAACGATATTATCTAGCGACCTATCTGACCAATTTCCGATATGTGCATTTTATACTTTTATGAGTTATTAAAAAATCAATTTTTAAACTTTTAAATAATTATTATTCTTGGAAAAACCAATATATCGTAAAACGGTTAGATAAGAAACTAGATAAAATTTTTAGCTTAAGGTACTTTAAAAAATAAAAAATTGTATGGACAAAAATCGTATTTACAAACAAAAAATAATTTAAAAATAAGAGATAAATTTGTATATTTTTCCCCTCTTAAGAGGACGCCATAAACCCGATTTTTAAGGGGTTTTATATAGAAAATGTTCATTAAATTTTAATAGAAATAAAACAAATTAAAATTATTTAAATATATTTTTAAATAGACCTGTATCATTTGTGTCATTTGATTTAATATCTGTATTTTTAATTATTGTATAATTACAATATTTGTTAAAAAAAAAATATGTTTACGTATTTTTCATTTTTATCAACTTCAGAATATTGGAGAACGATGAAATAAAAATAAAATATAAAAAAACAAAATTCTCTAGCGACTGATTAGGCCGAATTTTGATATATGCATTTTACACGTTTTATAGGCTGATAAAAAATAAAAAATAGATATTTTAACAGCTCATATAACGTTTAAAAAAGCATATCGCAAAAATCGGCTCCATCAGTCGATAAATAATGCTTTTAGTTATAATTTGTTTTTTGTTTCATATTTTTAACATGTTTGTAGATTGTTAAAAATGAAAAATGCTAATGCAAGTTTTTCATTGAAAAATTTTCGGTGTTGTGTCCTCTTAAAACGAAAATTATTTTTTGAAAATAGTAAAAAGCAAAAATTATAAAAAAAAAGAAACAAAAACAGGACCCTAGCTACTTTCAAATAAGGTATAAACCCGTCCCGTTTGAGGATTGTCTGAAGTGTCTGAACATTAAACTCGATACTAAAATACAGGATAATCCTGTAAAATACGGCACGTATAGTCAACTTGGTCATATCCATTTTCTTTCAAAAAAAGATCTATTCCATTATCCTCCAAAATTTTTTGAAACACTGATAGCTATTTATAATTCATTTATTAGGTATTTATTTATATTATATTGCCTATATTACATAATTATTATTAATCTAATGAAAAATAAAAAATAAATAAAAACATACCTATTAATTTGTTTATATTAATGTTATATTTTTATTTTTCCCGAATAATTCATCATAAATCTAATAATGATAAATAATAAATATACTTAATTTCTATAATAACATTAAAACAAATTTTACTTATAAAATATGTAAAATAAAAAAATAAATACATTTTTTTGAGGAAAATGGACAGTGGAGGAAAAATAGAACCTTTTTAAAATCTAAAATGGATTTTTCTTAAAACGTCATAAAAATTATCTATACAAAACCCCTTAAAAATCGCCAATAACAAGTTAACAAAACCGAAAATATGATATATTTTTATTTAGTAAGTATAAGTTCTTATGCTTTCATAATAAATAATAAAATTAAGATTAATATCACTCCGTATAATATTATTTAATATAATAAATATAAATATAATAGTATAATATTGATTTTAAAAAATAATATACATTTTCCATAATGCCCCGTGTGGAATAATTAATTTTTATAATAATATTATACACACATTGTGCAAATATGAAACATGTGTTGAAAGTCATTTCCCTCGTCTAATTGGAAGGTTGCTACATATAGGTTGACATATATTATTTCGTTAAAAGGTCAAGTAATCAAGTAAGTCAAGCAAAAACTTTTTTGTATGATTTTAACAACTCATTGACTAGAAAAATATGGGTTTAAAATATTCTAAACGCCTATAGGTTGAATAGATTAATTCGATTCGTATTTTTAAATCTTTTTTTTATAATATTTTGTTATATATTATTTTTATATCAGGAGCGAAACGGGCATCCTGCCCAAGTCCGCCGTTACAATTTTGGTAGATCTTAGCAATTTTCCTAAAAATTTCGCCAAAAAAAGTTAAGAACTTATTTTTGCTCATCAATTTTTTATAGGACCTTGCCTCAAAAATGAGTTGTTTATGATCTTTTATTTTTTCGATCGTGTTAGCTTTTTAATACCCTTAAAAATGAAGTCATAGGGTCACTAAAAATACGATACCCTAGACAAATTCTTGCACTGCCTGCCCCCCAACGACGGCTCTGAATGCACATAATGCCCTGCCCGTGATGTCCCACTTGTACAATTGTATAAAAAAAAAAAAACCAAAAAATACAATTTCTAAGGGTTATATTTAAAATTTTAAAATACTTGAAAATACATAATAGATATCTTAGTGTTAATCTGATTATAAAATGCAGAAATTAAATATACGGTTTTATAAGATAAACAAAAAACTAAAAAAAATAACATAAAATATATTCTCTTATTTAGTTCAACATGTTTACAAGTTATATTATGATAATATGATAATGATAACATTTAGTTCACACATGAGGAACGAACTAATAAGACGTCTACTCGTACGGGCTCTATTCTGCGATAATTATCATCATAACGGAAGTTATAGAGGAGCTATTATATACCTAATACCTATATCATATATTTGAAACCTATAGGTATATATTATATATATTCTTATCTATTCAAAATTTGAGAGCAATAGAAAATTTATTGCATTGGAAAATCGATTACATGAACATTTTCAAACGCTCGTTTTTCTCTATCTTTTCGAAATTCGCCTGAGAAAATCGAAAACTTAATGACGCACCTGCAGCATAACGTATGAAATTGCGTTTACATGTGACGTGTGACGTGCCAGAAAAAAAGGACATATTGTATTATAAAATCAATGAGCACATTCCTCCTTTCGTTCATAATCTAAATAATAGATATTAATTCACATATATAGGTATATAATAATATTTTTGAGAAACGTGCGGGAATTCATTTTAAGTTTACGATTCACCGCTACATAATATACATAAGTATTTTTTAAGCTACCTATATATGCAGTCCTCGCCGTAGATTAAATTATTTTAACCGCTGGTTTTTTTTTTTTTTAATAGATATCTATTTGTATAAAATTAAAACTACGCAATTAAATGGATATTGTTTTGTTATACTCATAGAATATATAAAAAAAGCGATCAAAATGTCGAGTCCTGTCACCGATGACACGGCCTGTGGAATATGGCTGTACAAGCCCAAATGGCTTCAATTCTTCGCGAGCAAAAAGGCTTATGTTCTCGTGTACGGGCTACTGGGACTCAACGAATTAATGTTAATCGCGTACTTTAGTGGTACACTGACTACCATGGAGAAAAGATTCCAATTTACGAGTCAAATGAGCGGTATGTAACATTTTTCTCGATTTAATAAAATTAATTATAATCTTATATAGATGTATAAAAACGTATAGAAAAAATGTTCAGTCACGGCATAGACGCTACCTACTAGACTTTTTGAGTTCAATAATTCAATAATAAACGATATACTTTATTAGTATATTTGTTAAATTATATTTGTGGACTATTTCAGGACAGTTTAGATTAGGCAAAAAAAAAAAAAACCAATCAGGACTTTTAATATAAGTTAACTTTTCTTTAATGAGTATTAGATGATCCCTCCCCCTCCCCTCGGAGTTCAGACCCTCTCAAAATGTCACCAATGGTGCACGAGGTGGTAAGAGTTATGTATAGTTATTTTGTATTTTTTTTAAATAATCAAGATTAAGTCATGTAATCAAGTATTAGGTAAGCACTTAGGGTGTTCTGTCATATGCTGACAAGGAGGTGGGGTTCCGAACTATGCTGACGTCAGCAGTCTAGTGGCATATTTAGGAATTTGTCATGGGGGGTCCAGATAATTTTCAGAACATAGAGTCATGGGGGGCTTTCATATTCATTTTTAAAATAAAAATACCATACTTATAATCCTATGTACAAATTATATAATGCTGTACGGTTCCATGGTCACGTAGCAATTACACTGGATATAAGATTCAAAAGAACAGGTGAGAATAATATTTAAAATTACCTATCTATAAAAGAAAAACACATCAATTAGATTTATACAAAAAATGTATTATGTACATGGTTCTATGAAATAAAAATCTAGCCTTAACATAACCAAAACTTATAATAATATACTTTTTTCTCGTAAATTTATTTATATATAACATATACTTGTATTGAAAACTTTATAATAATAATAAAAAAATCATGATTGAAATTGTTGAGACTTTAAAACACTCATTTCATGGTAAGTAGACTTTGTATGATCTTGAAATGCCTATAATGTTTTTATGTTATACATATAATGGAAAAATCTAAGTGTAAATACCCAAGTATAATTGCACAATACTGAAAACCACATTTTACAATAACCATTTGGTAAATTATTAAAAGTGATTATTACTTTTAGAGCATTTTTATAATTGCGAAATGGAGTTAGTACAAGGCGTTCTAAAGATTGGTTTCCACCCCTCCGTGTTTTGTAAAAACTACACAGTATCAGAAGTAAGCTCCATCATCTTTTTTCGAATAAACTAACCACGGATATTTTTCTAACCAATTATATTGAAATCTCAAATGCTTTTTTGTAAACGTATTAAATATGGGAAAAACAAAATCTTTCGAAGGAATTCATACATTTTTTAAAATCTAAAAATAAATAACATAATAGGTATCGTATTATGCCTACCTAGAAACTAGATTATTACAATTCTCTGTAAGTAGTTAATTAAGTCAAATATTTAAAGTGCAATTGTACCATTATTACGTAATAAAAAGTACCTATTTAAAAAAGTCAGAAAGAACCCAGATAAATTCTTACCACAATTTACTCTTCGTCAGTTAATGTAACATTTACAAACAAATAAATGTCATTAGGCAGAGTCATAACTTTATCATTATTATTCACATTTTAAATTTATACTAGAAGTAATAATGTAATAATTAAAATAATTTAGCATAAATCACGAGGAAAGCAAGCTAACTAGATTTAAAATATTTAAACGAGCTAAGAATGGATAATTCTATTATTAAATTATAACATACCTGAGAATTAAATTTGTATATAAATTTTGCACATTGACGTCGTCAATTGACTTTTAATATTCATAGTCTCATTGGACCCGTTGGAGGTTTCACTATTACACGTGGACTCAACGGACGCGGCAGACCGAATCTCAGTAAAAAAATACGTTATTTTTGAATTTATGTTCATTTTATTTGAATCAAAAATAAATAGGTAGTCCATATAAAACAATTTTAGCCTTAATGACATTTGGCAAAACACAAACAAAATTAATTAACACGTGCGAGTAGTGAGTTTCCATCGACTTTGTTAATCGAATACTTGACATGACATGACATGACACATTGCCCACGGGTAACAAGCACTGTTATCTACACTAGCTAACCCTGATAACAAGCAAACAACACGAACGTCACCAATGTCGAAACCGGACCACAGAATATTCTGTGACCAGACGATGGCGTTATCAACTTGAGCTTTTGATTTTGATAACGGCAAATTATTTATTATTGGTTTATTCAATAACCAATATCTTAGTATTTTTCAACCATGTTCGGTACCAAATTGATAAAACAAATAATCACGATATTTAAAAATTTTAAAAATTAGTAGGCCGACAAAACGTCGAAAAATGTTTACAACATCCAATGTATACTATGTTGAACATTTTTTTTTCCTTAATCATGTAAAAGCACTAAATATTTTGAGTGGGTATTAATGGGGGGTTCCGGACCCTACGGATCCCCCCCCCCGTAAATACGCCACTGCAGCAGTCCTAAATCTTTGTCCTTCATTTCATCTAGTTTTGTATCGGTTTTTATATTATTATTATTCAGGAGGGTAGTCAAACCTTTTATACTGACATAATTAAGTAGGAGGATGTTGGTCATTTTCTGACAAGAGGGAGTGGGGCTTAAAAAGGCAAAACATGTGATCACGTAATACTTGAATACCCTCAAAGTGATATATTTTGATGTGTAATACAATATAGAGTTCCAGATTAGAACATCAGTTTTTTTTTTCAATCATAAATTATGTATTTATATAGTAATTAATATAACATTGTTCAACAAGTAACTACTAACTAACACGTTTTCTTTTTTTTCCTTTGTCTTCTATCCCTACTATTTTTTAGACCACTTTTAGTCTTGAACTTCTACTAAACTCGATTTTTCGCATACACCAGTCAGAAGATTAGTGTATATGAAGAATCAACACTCTCCATCACATTCAACCATTTATTCATCTCCTCTTTCTTTATAATTTCTACATAAATTTCCTTTACAAATCTTACTACCTCCACCTATTTTCTTATTAAAATATACCCAAGCCATCTCAATATTTTCTCTCGCATTTTATCTATAATAATAATAATAATAATAATAATAATAATAATAATAATAATAATAATAATAATAATAATTTATTTAAACTCAAACTCAAAAAACGTAATATACAATTTAAACTAAAAATTACACGAGTTAATTACCCCTCTCTTTAAGCAAAAGCTTGTGGTGAGAGGGAGGTCTTCAATAATTTAAAATTTAAACTTAAAACAAATTATCAATTACACTAAATAAATAAAATTATAAACGATATAATATTAACAACAATATTCGAATAATATTTATAATAAAACAATAATATTAGTAGTATAATAACAACAAATAATAATTACAAAACGAATAATTTTACTTTAATCATTGCTAATTGCGTCTTTCTAATATATATTTTTTAATTTTAGATTTAAACACTTTCTTATTGTTAATTAATTTAATTTCTAAAGGTAACTCATTAAATATTAACTTGTAATAATTTTTATATGCAGTAGTATTTAACCTAAGTACTTTAAGACCACTCTTCTTTCTTCCTTTTGAAATTATACTCAAATTTTTGTTACCTTAACTAAATATATTTGAGTGTAGCTAGATAACTGAAAAATATTCATAAAGCTATTTTAAATTAAATATTTTAAGACTATCACATAGTTATGAAGTATTTATTCTATCAAAACCTTATTATTATCGAAGCCATACATCACAATATACGTATATACTGATTTCTTATTTTGTCTTCTCTTATCATTGGCATTTTCATCTCTTCTACATTCATCCTATGCTTAATCTTCTTATCTACTGCCCAATCTTCTGATCCATACATTATTGTAGGCCTCACTACTGTCTTCTAAAATTTACATTTTAGCCTAATAATTAAGGTCCTTTTATATTTTCATCATATAAAATATCGCTTTTCTCTCCATTTCATCCATCCTCAGAGACCCTCCTTCTGTGGAATAAATCCTAAATTCTCGAGCCTCTCAATTTCCAGTATTCGTCAATTTCGCCGAATATTTTAGACTACCTGAAATGTACACATATTTTGCCTCGGTGCATTTAACACAAATTAAAAAGGTATGCATAAACTGCGCCAGTTAAATATCAGGTATACGGTATACCTCAGCTGAATATTGTATGCTTTATGCAACGACGCGGTACAGTGATTTATAATCAAATCATTTGTAATCATCAAAAACCAAAAACCAAACTCACGAGCAATTATTTGTCGAACTACTGCACTAATCTCTGAATGAAAACACGAATGTGTTATCAACGTGTATTTTAATATACGAGTAATATAATATTTATTTACTACACTTTACAAAGTATAAAACAGAGCAGAATATAGACTACAGGTTTGAGTTAATTTGATACCTAGATCTGCACAATTGATGTATATCCCTCAATATCGTCCGGCGCAATCGATGTATACCCTTAACATCAACACTATCTACTCATCCTCATTACTTGTCTTTCTCAATTCGCTCCGTTCCTCCGAGTTTGTTCCATTTCTCCAAAATTAAACTCTATATAATATTCTGTTTTACTGATTTCCGTTTTGAAGAGTTGCTGCTCTAACTTTCTTAATGATTTCAGCTGTACAATAACCAAGTTCAAGATTAGAGGTAGATTTTTTTTTAGAATAGATCTTGTAGTTTTATTTTCTATGCGATTATTTTTATACGTCTATTTATTATGTGTCTTTTCATATGTTTGTATACATTATGAATCTAAATACTATATACTATATATAGGTATTATTATAAGCACTTGGGACGTTTTTTCACTGATGTCGTTCCTTATCACTTCCCACATGATTAGTAGAGTACATCGGACGCGATGGTTGGCAATTGGTTCCATGTTTGTCGGTCTATCCTGTTTTGTCCGTCTCCTGCCACATATTATTTACGGGCCAGGCGAAGAGGTCCTTCAATACACCGTCGAATACGGTAGCAACGTTAATTCAACTTCGTTACTGCATGATGTCACAAGTAAGTATACTTACTCAAAATATAATAAAACAAGTTAAATATTGACTCTTTTATTGTATCATATAACCAGATTCGGCTAATCAAAATGTATCGCATTTAAATCCAACAAAGAATATATTTATTTGAAATTGTATAAAATTTTTTTTTAGAAACCACATACAGAGTGTAACAGGACTATTTAACAGATGCAATAACTTTTTTTCTATTGAATATTTTTTAGTTTTTATTTTTTTAAATTATTATTACATCCTGGCACTATAACTTAAATATTTTAAAATTAAATTTTAATGTTTAGAAATTTGAAATTAAAAATATAAAATTTAATTTAAAATTTAAAAAAAAATCAAGATAGCCATTTTGTAGATCTCATTTTTAAAAACTTTTGATGTCAAAAGTTTTTACTAACGTTGTGTCAATTATTTTTAAACAATTTTTAAAGTTTGTAAAAATCGGATTATTTTTCTGATATTTCATTATACACAACATGGCCGATACCATTTTATTTTTTTCCAAGAAATAATTTTTATCACTAATAATCAACAACAAATTTCTGAACCGCCAAATTTAGTAATATGATAATGGTGATATCAGATGATGTTTATCAAAATAAAGTTAAAACGCATGACAAATATGATTTTCCCATGTTAAAATGTGCTTTTATTTTTGCGGAATTAATGATAGTTTTTTGTAATTACTAGTTAATAATATTTTAATATTTTAATACTTTGTGATTGTGAAAATGGAATTGGTATTTATTAAAAGTTTAAAACAGTAAATCTATAATTTATTTACAAACAACATGGTTACTAAATGATTTATAATATGTGTAAACTATTTGATTTTAATATAATTATCATACCTACATTATTTGAGTGTGTGTATCACCACGAAAGTTTAGTAGTGGTTGCTTTTTAAAATTATCTATAAGAAAATGTCGAACACGGTGAACATCCAGACTTACATTGCTCTAATGTAATTCAATCAAGAAAACATACCGTACATTGTAAACTATTGATTCAACTATTCAAGATTAACATAACAAAATGCAGTAAAATATCTTGACATAAAGTGTAAGTATAGCTAAATAAGCTCTTTATACATTTTTTAATAATAAATATTAAATATTAAGAATCAAAACTATTTTATTCAATTGTATATTGTAGACATGAACTCTGATCATAAATTAAAAAGTATAGGTACTACAGTTTTCAATAAAACATACAGAATTTTAGCTGGACAATCAATCAACATTGGACGGACTAATGGATAAATTATTATATTATTGTTTAAAATAAGTAAATGCTATTTATTTTTATTTTTAATATGTTGTATGTACTTAGGTAGTTTATAATGTTATACAAATTAAAAGAATATTAGTATAAAGTAAAAAAAGGTACACTTCGCTCGTTGGGTGTCAGTAGGGATGGATGTACATCGCTACTGGGCAGGATACTTTTGGTGGATGTATTGCATTTGAAAGCAATAATAAATCATTGTATTCAATAAAACGATTCTGAGTGTAGCTTCGGTGTAGTATTCATAACTCTTAATATTATTTATATACTCAGTACCTACCTATTTTTAACATTACATCAAAGATCAAATGTAGAAATAAATATGATCTTACAAAATTCCAAAGAAATGAAAAATCTCGATTTGACGAAATCATATATTAGCCGTTTTTTCATCAATTCTTGGTATTTTTTCCTTACGGATTAAAAAACTATTGATAACATCGAAAAATGACCTCTTTAAAGTATCAACTAGATGAAATTTGCTACAGGAAACCATATAAGCATATAAAGATCGGAGCACTCCTTCTGGTAGTAAATTTGTTAACAGAGAAAAAAAATTGAAAAAATAAACATTATAAAACCACTAGCTCCCTCGCTACTCTCAGAATCTAAAATAACAATTATTATGTGACTCTGGTTACTTAAAAGCATTTATTTAGAATAAATAAAATTAGAACATTTTATACATAGGTATTACTACTAGTATTCTTTATGTATTACAATTTATTATTAAATTAATGAAAGTTGGTAATCTAATAAAAAATCAATATTTAATATAGGTACATTTTGAATTATGTTTTAAAACCACTTCTAGGTATCCAAATTATTTTATTGTTATTTTTCTTTATTTTTTTGTTCTGTGAGTTTTGATTTACAAATTGTTTATTTACCAATTTATTTTAGAATTTACACAAATACTCTGCTATAAGCAATCCGTTAAGTAAATTCTAATATTTCTTGTGTTTTTTAAGCAATTATAGTTGAAATTTTGCAGATCAAAATAAAAGGAAAAATAGTGATTTAAATAATTTGTTAATATTGTTATACCTAATAAAATTGGTCAATAATTTTAATTTTAATGTAACCTAATAAATTGTAATTCATTATCCAATAGTTTTTATTTTTAATTACTTTTTCAAATAAATTGTGAACCTTAAATATATTTTGTTTTGTATTTTATCTTTGCCTTACTCTAATAATGTTGCAGATGAGTGATTTATGTAATCATATAAAACTGTATGTATAATGTTACTTTTAGTAGGTATACAAAACAGTTTAAATTTTCAATATTACAAATTATAATTAATGTATGCAGGTAAGTCATTTTTTTTTTTAAATGTGTAGGTACATACATGTGTATAATACCCATAATACAATGATATGTATATTATATCAAACTATGTAATACTACCTAGTTGGAGGTAGCTCAATATTACACTCTGATAAGACACAAATCGTATATTATTTCAGTGAACCGAAAGTCAAAACTACAATAATTATGGATGACTAATGATGGTACCAATATTATCATATAGGTAGAAAATGTTTTTGTTAACACATGGCATTGTTACCAATGCATTTTAAATATATAATATTAAATAACATGGGTAATTTTTCATTGTCAATATTAATTAAATCACTTTAAACTCGTTGAAAATTCTTCTTTTTATATAATTTTGTATTGTTATTTGTTAAATAATGATTTTTGGCGACAATAACATAACATTATTATGATAATATGATATTCGCAGTTAAAATGATAAAATTGTTATTATGAATCAGACCGCATTTTATGGAAAAAAATATTTATTGATATTGAATACATCCCACAATTATTATTGATGGATAGCGGCAAAAATATTCCCATTTTCACAAACTTTGAAAATTGTTTAAAAATAATTGACTTAACATTAGTAAAAGCTTTTGTCGTCAAATTTTTTTTAAAAATTATATCTGCAAAATGGCTATTTTGATTTTTTTTTAATTTAAAATTTTTTATTTCGAATTCCAAAACATTAAAATTTCATTTAAAAATATTTAAGTTATAGCGCAAGGCTGTAATAATAATTTCAAAAAATAAAAACTTAAAAATATTTAATAGAAAAAAAATTATTGTATATTCTGTTAAATAATCCAGTTACACTCTGTATATTATGATATCGTCGCTTATACTGCAACAGTGCATAATATCTCGACATTTTATCGAAAGAGATTATTATCAAACAAGTGTCTCCCAAAATGTTTTTGTAGTGTATTATGTTGTCACTAGTGTGTCATGTAGTTGGTGATAAGACGTACACACACGAATCTATCCTCACTGTTGTAAGAGTAGTATTAAAAAGCAATGTAATAAAAGAGCAGTAACTTTCATCTGATTCAATCTTTGTGTCTTTATTAAATAATACAAATAATTAGCGACGAGTAGTGAAAGAATGCATATACTGTTTGTTTCACGTTGAAAAAAATGGCAGTTTTGTGTACTTTAAGATTGGTGTTGTAACAACGTTGAATTACCACGTGTCGGGAACTTGAGCCATGGTGGAGACTGATTAATTGAAGGGGTTTTTTGGGTCAAATTAAAGAATTTAGTCTGAACAATAATGATTTCAATAGCTGAATGGAAAGGTTTGAACTTTTTATTCAACTTAATGAGATTAATGTGCATAAAAAAAGCTAATGTTCTTGGCGTTAATGGAAAACGACGGTTATTTATTACTTCGAGACTTATGTTTCCTAAGAAGCTGGTAGATAAATCATTCGACGAATTGAAGAATCTATTATCGCGATATATTAATCCAAAACCAAATAAGGTCACAATAAGGTTTAAATTTAAAAATCGTAGGCAGGGCGATGAAATTATTATGCAGTTGGTTGCAGCCTTAAAGAAAATGTCTGAATTTTGTAATTTTGGAACTCGCTTGGACGATTCGTTAAGAAATCAATTGATTTGGGGTATACAAGATAATTATATTAAAAAATGTTTATTATCGGAAGAAAAATTGAATTAAAAAAAATGTGTGGAACTATGTGTCTCAATGGAATCGGCCATAAATGATGTCAATCAAATCCAAAATTAAATAAAAATTCTGTATCAAGAACCATGTAAGAGTGTGTCTACTAAAAGGGAAGCAAGAGTCAACTAACAGATCGGATGTGATGTGCTATTGTTGTGGGTGGCAAAGTCATATTAGACCGAACTGTAAGTACAAAGATTTCGTGCGTAGTACAATATGTAAGTAACGGAAACATTTAAAAAAAGTGTGTAGAGGAGAATCTTTTAATGTAAATAACTTGGAACAAGATGATACTTTAAATGTAGAAGAATTATTTAAATTGGAACCTGTAGGAATTAATTTTATTAAATCTTATTGCGTGGAATAGAAGTTGATGGTAGTAAGGTCACATTTCAAATAGATACTGGATCGGGGATATCTGCAATATCGTTGAAGAATTTAAAGCAATTTAGAATTGGTAAGGGGAAAATGTTGTTAAAAATGAATTTAAAACTAAAAGCATATAATGGTGATATTATTGAACCTCTGGGAGTTTTGTCGTTAGAAGTTAGATATAGGAATTATCTTAAAACGGTAAATTTGTATATAGTAGAAGATGGGGATATCCCCAATTATGGGTCGGGATTGAATTGTTTCATTAAAAGTTTTACCGGAACAATTAGAATTTAGTTCTTTGGATTTTCAAAGTACAATGGAGAAATTTCAATCTGTATTTAGCCAAGAATTAAGGTGTTATAAGAATAAAACATTTGAGTTAATTCTTATTCAAAATTTCAAACCAGTATTTTGTAAACCCAGAGTGATTCCGTTTTTTTTGAAAGATAATGTAAATAGAGAGTTAAATAGGTTGATTTCAGAGGGGTTATTAATACTAGTAAGGTCTTCCGAGTGGGCTATACCTATTGTTCCTATAGTAAAAACGGATGGAAGTATTAGACTTTGATAGATATCCAATACCTCGTGTTACGGATTTATTAAGTATATTTCAAGGGGCTACCAAATTTTGTACACTGGACTAGTGTCAAGCATATCAACAGTTGCCTTTGAGTTTAGAGAGTCAAAAAGTTACTACCATTACAACACATAATAGTTTATTTATGTTTAAAAAGTTGTCTTACGGGATATCCTCAGCTCCGGAGTTGTTACAAAGGGTGATGAAAATATTTTAAGTGGGTTGGAAGGAGTAGGTTGTTTCTATGATGATGTGGTGATTTCGGGGAAAAATGATAAGGAAGTTATTGGTTACTGCATAGGATTCTTGAAAGATTTAAGGCAGCCAGGTTAACAGTTAAAAGCAAAAAATGTAAGTTTTTGCAAGATAACGTTAATTTTTTGGGATTTTGTATTGATAAATATGGCTTGCATATCCCTAAAGATAGAATCAAAGCAATTGTTCAAGTGAAAATTCCAAAGGATGTACATCAGTTAAAAGCTTTTTTGGGTTTAGTTAACTACTATGGCAAATTTTTAAAAAATATGTCTACTATTGCAAGCCCTTTGTATGCATTGATGTAGAAAATCCTATGGCTTTCACTTCGAGAACATTGAATAAATGTGAACAAGGATATTCACAAATTGATAAAGAGGCATCAAAAATAGTGTATGCAGTTAAGCATTTTCATCAATATTTGTATGGGAGGCATTTTATTCTTAAAACGGACCATAAGTCATTGATTGCAATTTTTGGAGAAAATAAAGGTATTCCGGTGATGGCGGCTCATAGGTTGCAAAGGTATGCAATATTTTTGTCTGGGTATACATACACAATTTAGTTTGTCAAAGGGACCGATAATGGCAATGCGGATGCTTTGTCCAGATTGCCGGTAAATGAATCAAATACAATAAACTTTTAGGTTTGCGATAGTTTTTTTATTAATTTAATAACTTCAAATGTTAAGACAATTGCAGATTTGGATATTTGTGAGGAAACAATGAAAGAACAAGTTTTGAGAGATGTATTTTTCATAGTGTCTATGATTCTGGTAATTCTGGTAATTGACCTATTAAAAGTAGGGAATCATCAGAAGAATTAAAACTTTATTTTCACAAGAAAGATGAAATGGCAATTGAACAGGGTATGTTGCTTTGGGTACATAGGTTGATGATTCTACCAAAATTCCGCAGTGAATTGTTGTCGGAGTTACACAATACACATTTGGGCACTGTAAAAATGAAAACTTTAGCTAGATCTTATTTTTGGTGGCCGAATATTGATAAAGAAATAGAAAAAAATACAAAACAGTGTGAAGGACGCTTAGAACAGAACAATAATCCACTTAAATCAAAGTTATATAATTGGCCTTGGTCAGAAGGACCTGCTCAACGCCTACATTTAGATTTTTTGAGACCTTTTAAAGGTCAAATATATTATAATTGACGCTCATTTGAAGTGGGTACATGTGAGATGTATGAAAAACATCACAACGGATATTACTAATATAATAACTATTAGGGAATTACGGAAATATTTTTCTCTCTGGGGCATACCAACTAAGTTGGTCACTGATAACGGACCATCTCTATGTTCTGATGTAATGCAAGAGTTTTTAGCTAAAAATAGAGTATTCCATATCAAGACATCACCATATAACCCACATTCTAACGGAGCAGCAGAAAACATGGTTAAGACATTTTAAATTTTTTTTAAAGAGTGGTAGGAAATCTGATATAAACCGAAATTGCTATATGTATGTTCTTATAATAGCACCAAACATTGTACGTACAACTGGGGTGTCTCCTCCAGAATTACATATTGGGAGAAAGTTCTTTACATCTTTTGATAGATTAATACCAGGAGCTAAATTCAAAACTAATCTAAGTCATATGGCAGCAAAAAAATGTTACAGGGGTGGTAGAAGCAAAGAGTTTAATGACCAAGATATGGTTATGTGTAGGAATTATATCCAAGGAGATAAGTCGATTAAAGGTGTTATTATTAAACAATTTTCTCAGTTACTTACCTAGTTCAGATGAGTAATAGGGTTATGTGGAAAAGACATGTTAATCAATTGATGAATAGATGTATAGACAAACCTTCAATTAATGTAGAGTTAGTTGAACCTTTGGGTAATAACAATAATTATAAGGTGGAAAGTAAGCCAACTTCTAGTCAAACGGGGTTAAGCAGTTCTAATAATGAAATTAATGAATCTATAGAGGAATTCCATAGAAAATAAGAGTGTTCCCAAGTTGTGGAGGGGTAGCGAAGGAAGAAAATTCATAATCGTTTAGATCTTTGATTGAAAATTTTATTTATTTTGTACTCATATTATTATACTTATTATATATTTATATTGTATTGTATTTGTTTAATGTTTTGTTTTTTATATATGTTTATATTCTGGTTTATACCAGATTTATTTATTTATATATTCAATATACTTCTTTAGTTGGTGGAAAGGATCTGTAGTGTATTAGGTTGGCACTGGTGTCATGTAGTTGGTGATAAGACGTACACACACGAATGTATCTTCACTGTTGTAAGAGTAGTATTAAAAAGCAATGTAATAAAAGAGCAATAACTTTTTCATCTGATTCAATCTTTGTGTCTTTATTAAATACTACAGTTTTGTTCTATAATTTTTATGTTAGACAGATGATTACACTGTAAATAACAAAAATGTTAACACTACTTGTATAAAATGAACTAATCAAGTTGGATTTATCAAATATCAATACTCTCTCCCGCCAACCTACACTAGTATGAACGTAAATTTTACACTAATAATTGTGAATGCCATTAGAGTACATTGTCTTCACTGGTTGGACCTAATATTTACTAGTTATAATGGAATTTCACGTGTAATACTTTAAAATATTTTGATTTTTACATGGATTATTAGAATATAATATTTATAATTAAAATTTAAACTTTAAATTTAATCTAATAACTACTGGATTGAATAAATATGTGAGTATACGTATATTTAATTATTACTTAATAAGAAAATAACTGTTAAATTTTATTTCCAAAATAATACAATAAAATGTATGCCAATGATTAACAATAATTCTAAAATAATATAATAAAATATACATTAATATTTAATATAATCCTATCTAAAGATAATTTCAGAGTTCCAACTTTCTGTTCCAGAATCCAGATACTCCTTCCCTTTCCGTATTCCATTTTGCCGCAGTAATTATTCAACTAATTGCTCTAATTTCCGTATAATGAAACTGGCCAATGAGGACCCACTATTCCTTAGTTCCTATTGTTGATTTTTGTCGGTTTATTCTTAATTATTTGTAATTTTTCTTTTTAATTCTTATGTTATACTATACAATGTAATTGGGCTCACCCCGTATTTAATATAAATATAAATATAATAAGTTTATACAATCTTTGAACTTTTTTTGAGTCGATTTTGTATCATTTTAGAAATATAATTTAACTATTGTTTTCATAATAAGTAATAATTAAATATTTGCATACACACATATTTATTCAATCCAGTAGTTATTACTTTAAAGTTTAAATGTATTATATTATAATAACCCTTGTAAAAAGCAAAGTATTTATAAGTATTAAACGTGAAATCCTAAAAATAACTAGTAAATATTAGGTCCAATCAGTGTAGACAAGGTACTCTAGCGGCATTCGCAACTGGTATGAAATGTACATTCATACTAGTGTAGGTTGGTGCCTTGGCGGGGAAGAGTGTTGACACCTTGATACTTGTTTTAACTTTTAACATAACGTATTTCATTGATCACTACATATTTTCAAGTTAAGTATTGTTGTTAAAACAAAATAAATGAAATAAGTTGTTTAGTGTTTTGTTAAAATGATTTTTTGCTTATCCTATAAAACTTAAAAATATGGGATACGTATAAGATACAAGATGCTGTTGCAGTATAAGCGACGATATATAGGTAATAATTAATAAACTAATGAAAAATATCCGTCTGTGTGTTTACTACGAAAGGCCAAAATGACAAAATCTGCAATGGTGCGCCATTTGTCGAGGACTGCCAAAACGTACCAATGTGGGACATGGTGACTTATCTATTATTATGCACTGCCCACGCGATGCTGGGCTTAGGAGTTTCGTTATATTGGACGTGTGGCGCCACGTACTTGGACGACAACGTTCGCAAGAATAAGGCTCCTCTAATGTTAGGTAAGTATATATAATATATACCTAACCTAGCCGATGAACAACCTCGGGTCATATAATCGGTTCCATGAGCTAGGTACCCATAGGCTTCAGAGTCCCCAGTCCGAGCTCGGAGGTTTACCGGCGATGGTAAATAACATACGAAAGCTGGATAATTGTTAAATATGCCAGGGATGGTGAGGTGTATCGTCCATCTATAAGGGTATCAAATTCACGCATTCGCTAATGTGAACATGTGAGGGAAGCGGCTGACGAAATCTTTGGATGGAGTTATTCTGGAGCTGAATGATAGAACAGGCTGACATAGAGGTGGTGGTATTTTCGATATACCAGTGACTCACCGGTATTTCCAAATACCCGTAACTACGCGATAGTTACCGATATATCGATAAGGATGGTTGATCGCTAATTATCGATATATCAGTAACTACCGATTTATTTATAACTATTGGTATGTTGACAATTTCATTATTATATATATAAATATATATATATATATATATAATATATGGTGTTAATATGTTATACAATAATTGATGATCTAAATTCTAAGGAGGTGCGGTATACAACGATAACTACCGTACATACGGTATTTATCGTGCAACGGTAATAATTATATAATATACCACCACCTCTAGACTGATGGGGTAGTATCCTAAAACTTATGGAATTAAATGGAAATCAGACACATGTCACCGGTCCGGGCCATGTATTAGCACGTGTAGTACTTATTATGAACTGGAACGAAGACTGTTTCGTAGGCAAGGATTACTTTTTGAAAGCTCTGCAGAGACCACTACGATCTTTTGAGCAGGATAGTGGAGCTCCGGGCCCCCACATCTACGTGAACCCATATTCGATGGGCCGACGAGACACCGACTTGCCCAGCTCAGGTCGGTTGGCTAGGCTATTAATCGCAGTACCTTTTAGTTGTAATTAATCATATAATAAAATAAAACTATTCGAAAAATCACAGTAATACTTATCTTTCTTCTCATGTTAGATATACGTTTTATGATAATTGTGTACTGTGCTGTGCACATAGAGCCAAACTGTTTTTAATTGACAAAAATACACATTTAGTCCTCTTAATAATAAATTCGAGTTACTTTTATTTTTTAAGACGATGCTATATACCTTTTTAAAACGATAGTGTATCGAATAACGACTTTACAATCACATCTATAAGGGATTATGTATAAGCAATTCTAACTACATTTTTGGAAAAATCAATTATGAAAATAAACATTTTTTGTAATATGTTTAAATGTCTTTTAGATATAATATATAATTTAGAAGTGTCGTGTAATATTAATTTATTAATTTATAAATATTCTGTTATATATAGTTAATAAAAAACCCCAGGGGAAAATCGATTTTTCTCGGAAAAACTATAAGGTACAAATTCTAAAATTTGTCGTACAGCCTAGCACAAATTATGGTACAATTAATGGTAAATGAAAAATATGAAAAGTCTACCTGGTAAAAAAGTGATGCTGGGGAAACGTTTCTATTGCACCCCAGCGAGGAAATTGATTTTTCTCCAGGAAACTTTACGGTACAAATTGGTACAAATTATGGTAAAATTAATGGTAAAATAATTTTTTTGAAATTAAAATATTGGGCTGCCAGGGTATCGCACCTCTTTTGACTGTATGTCAAGATGCTCAACTCCAGAACCCAATATCCACGTGATCCTGTACCCAACGGGTGGATTGCTTCCGGCCCCACTAATCTCGGGTCAACTGTTCGGACTAGCTAGACAGATCCTTCTAGATATAGTCTAAATGATACCTCCTACTTGGTTGACCTCACAAAGACAACAGACTAATATCTAGGAGAAATCCCACTTCCCTCAAGTGCTCCACACCCAGTCTTAGAAAGAGCTCACCAGAGACTACGTCCAAACCATTTGAGAAATAATTTGCTCTGTTCCACACATTTATCTATGAAAGCCGTAATATTAAAATGATAAAAAAAAAAAATATCAAATAGCTGATAGGATAACGAATACTTATTTGAAGACGTGTAGAGTCAATATGAAGTCTACAAGTGAAAAACTATCCAGGACCTACTTATAAGACAACAAAATAGCATACATATTTAATTATACTTATTTATACCGTATATAATAAAATTGTGCATTTGTGTAAGTTATAGAAACATAAACAATTAATATAAATTAGTGTTATATTCTTTCAAAAAATTTGTGGATATTTTATTTTATTCTATAAATATTTTAAAGTTCCAAACCTATCCCTTATTTTCATTTAAACGTAATAGTTGTATGCAGTTTTGTATAATTGTTACTACACAGTACACAGTGTTGTCAGTGTATCATTCTTAATAATTTAATGTAATTTATAAAATATAAGTAAATAACACTAAACATTTTTTTATTCTTAATAACATATTTTGTCGGTTTTTATAGTATTTATTTATTTTTACTACCTATACAAAATATAATGATTTTTTCAGGAGGGAGGCAAGTCGCTCTCTCTTGTCTCCTCCATTGGGCGCCCTTATGAATAGGGCTACTGGTTTCAATATGCGTTTGTCTACAATAATGTGATCTAAGCGATTCCTAAGCAAAATTCAACTAATCTACCGACGAAATTGTTGCAGCGATCGTCTACAGCATACGGATGTTTGGACCCATGTTAGGCTACATGTTGTCGGCTTACGCGCTAACAAAATTTATCGATCCTACTTTGACACCAATCATAACTAACAAAGATCCAAGATGGATCGGCGCGTGGTGGATGGGTGAGTAATACCAATAATACCATGTATAACGAATTTATCGTTTACTTTTTTACCATTTTTACTTGATTTGTTAGAAAAGTATAATGTTATATTTTTAGTCGTTAATGTAGCTTATACAAGAAAAAAAAATGTACTTAAAACCTAGCATTTTAGGATTTTTGTACACAAATTATCATATTCACAAAGGGGAGTGTTAATTGTTTAAAAACACGTTTATTTTAGGTTGGCTACCCATTGGACTTAGTTGCACTGTATTTTCTACGATTCTATTACTATTTCCTAGAATACTACCTAGAGAAGTGGCCCGCAGAAAAGTACTACAACCAGAAGTAAAAAAAGAACATATTTCGATCGGTAAGTTCAAACATCACACACTAACACATAATATTCACAATAAACTATGATATTCCATAAAAAGTTTTAAAATAATTCGTTACACCTAATGGCTAAAATATTTATGTATAGAAAAGAAACCTAAAACTAAATAATTTAGAAATCAAAGAAGTTGGTTTCGTGTGAATCATTTGGAACGATATTTTAAACCTTTTATGTTGTATTGTTTTTTTGAGCTTAACATAATTTTGTTAATTTTTAAATGACAAAAAATTATTTCCATTTTGTTGTGTAAATTGTTCAGTAGTTTTTGGAATGAACTTAATTAATTATAATATTATGTTATGTTCATTATGACTTATCTTGAAAGGACACTATATACCCGATTTGATTTTTAGGAGGTTCTGTATAGGTATTTTTTATGACATTTTAAGAAAAATGAAAACCTTGTTATTTATAAATATTTCAATATATTTTCAAAATAATTTTTAAATAATCCTGTGCTAATAAAAATTGTTATTGTTGTGTAATCACAATATTTATTTAAAAAATATGTCTACTTAGATTACAAATAAATTATTCTAGATTGATTTTAGAACCATAATACCTATTATCAAAATAAAATAAAACAAAATTTCCGAATGCATCTTGGAGTTTTTTTTCATTATTCCAAATACGATGTGAAATATATTACAAATTATTAAACAAATATCGTGATTACACAACAATAAAAAATGGTATTGGCACAGAATTATTTTTAAAATATATTAAAATATTTATAAATAACTAAGTTTTCATTTTTCATAAAATTTCATAAAAGTTGCATGTACAGAATTCCTTAAAAATCGGGTAAGTAAGTAGGGCAGGTAAGATAAGTCATAGTGAACATAATATGTTATTATAATTAATTAAGCAGGTTAACATTAAAAAAATACAATAGGTAATTTGGCTCCAAATTCACTCGGATGAAAATTATTTGCAATCTAAGTGATCATGTTTTATAGTACCAAAAATCACCTGTCTATCCTCTTAAGTACCATCTACATTCTACATATTATATTGATTTTCTAATCTTAAAATAATTGTTTCATGAAATAAAACATTTTGGAGTAATCCTATATAATAATACCAAATGTTTCAACACTATACCTACGTAGAAAAAATGCATCATTGTGAAATCGTTTATATTTTGTTTCAGGATTTAAAAATTCCGTGAAACGAATTTTGACGAACAAAATCCTGTTATATAGTGCGGGGGGCGACGCGTTCTTTATGTTGGGTCTAATAGGATATTGGAACTTCATGCCAAAGTACATGGAAACCCAATTCAGACAGACGGCAGCGGATTCAAATGTCGCATCAGGCGCCTTGGGTATTTTGAGTTCCGGTTTCGGAATGTTGATTTCCGGGTTGGTAATATCGAAATTCAAACCATCATCGAGGACGTTGGTCACGTGGAACTTTACCACAAAAGCCGTAGAAGTCGCGGGCCATTTGGCGTACATTTTCCTCAGATGCCCCGGAGACGATTTACACGGACAGTGGAATGAAGATAAAACGTTAGTAAACGAATTTTAAAAGATATTCATCTCTATTATTCGTCAATAAGCCGCGCACACGAGTAGGTTATATTTTAGATCCCAAAATCTATACATTTGAAGTTTGAACGTAATACTCATGATCCAACTCTATATTTATACTTTTGAGTGTAAAACAATATGACAAGTAGAAAAATATATAAAACACTAATATGTTACATGTATCTGTATAATATAGTGTATACCTATAATAATATTGATTTACTGTTTATTGGTGATTAGATGGAATTTGACAACGCACTGCAATGTTGCTTGCAACTGTGGAAAATCAATGGGCTACAATCCTATTTGTTCGTTTGACAAATCCACAACGTTTTACTCGCCCTGCTTCGCGGGCTGTACCCAGACGATCATTGACGCTGGCGTTAAAGTGAATATTATTACTACAAACTAACACGGGTTTTTTTTATAAAATAGTTTTTGATTAATATATAACATAACAATATGTCATATAACATTACTTTTCATATTGTAGACGTATACCAATTGCACCTGTATCGACGGACTGGGTACGGCTTTCGAAGGTGGATGTCCAATCGACTGCGGTCACAGCTTTATAATATTTCTCGTCCTGACCGGTGTAATGCAATTTTTAACCTCCACCAGCCGTACCGGTAACAACATCATTCGTTTTAGGTACCTCTACCTATATAGTATTATAGTTACAATATAATATAATTAACAACTTAATCATTTATACCTGAAAACGATTAGAACTGTTGGAGGTGGGTGTAACTTCTCACAAAAATACAATGCACATATTATATGATATTAAATGTACCTATCTATACATAATCCCTTAAAACTATAGTTTCTACAACTAAACTATATATTTATAATTTATAATTCTTATAGGATGTATAATTGATGAAAAAACACAAAAATGAAACAAAATTAACGATAGGTACTTTAGTTAAATGGATTTAATAATTAAAAAAAATATTTTGAATTTTTCATTGTATACGGAATAGACGATTTTTGAATAAAAATAATTGGACATTGCATACTCATTATATAAAATATAAAAAATGATCGATTTTTAATAATAAATTAAAATGTTAAATCCCAGTAAATATAATTTATAAATTGAAGAATTTAAATCTGTTTATAAAATGTATATATGTATATATGTTATAGAATATAGACTAATGGCTAACACTAATATCCAGGGTCGTCCCAAAGAAATATTTGGGGGAGGGTGTACCCAAAATATTTAATGCGAAAAAAAAACGATCATCAACTTTTTTCCGTAATTTTCCGACTAAATGAGAACTTATTTTATCGATTTATTTCCTGAGTAAGGACAATACTCCCCTTACGCTCCACTCAAAGACGGCCCTGCTAATATCCATACTAATTTACCATTCTCACGCACAAGCACACATAATATAGGAATTAGGTATACCATTATGTACTATGTATAGCGATGTAGTTTTTAAATATATTATAACATTTAATTTTTATAATAATATTATAAATGTTTGTTTAAATATAATAGTTACGAAATATCGTTTGTTCACTATTGTAGATGTGTAAAACAAGAGGACAAACCATTGTCAACGGGTTTCGCTGAATTGGTCATGGCCCTGGTGACATTCCTGCCCGGTCCCGTATTGTACGGTACAATTTTAGGTATGTACCTAAATGCATATCTACAGGTGGGCTAAAGTGTTTTCCTGCAGTAAAAAAAAATATGTACGAGATAAAAAAAAAAGGTTGTACGTCAATTTATTGCGCCAGTCGATATTGAGGAATATTAAAATTTTTATTAATATTAATCTTAACTCTACTCTGTTTTCATACTACTTGTGTATGGAGTGTAGTAAATAAATATTAATATACTTGAGCACTTATCCTATAAATTATTATTATAAACCCAAATCACAAAAATAATATACTTTCAACTGCGTAGGTATACAACCACAGAATAAACACATTGATAACGTTGATACGCTGATTACACATTTATGTTTTCGTCGTCATGTTTTCATGCTTTACTGCATAAATAACTAAATAGTAGCGTATACCATATATCTGATATTTTACTGGCACAATTGATTTATACCTTTTTGATCCGTGATAAATGTACTGGCACAAAAAATGTATACATTGTGGGAAGTCTAAAATATTCGGTGCAATTGACGAACACCGAACCACACACACGCCGAAAACATTCATATCCATATTGTAACGTATCAGTAGTGTATACAGTGTCGCAATTATGGGGAGTTGGGGGGCTTAGCGCCCTGAATTATCTCAAGATCCCCTTATTCGTTTAGAATTAAATACACATAAAGATGCATATTAACATACATTTTTTAATATAAATAAATTCTTATAACAATATCTATAAATTAATAATATATGGGTGGCCATAGATCCCCTGCAGTATATGTGTTTTCCTACGAATAAACTTTTGTTTGTTTTGTTTATCAACTTATTTTAAGGGCTCAAGCCCCACTACATTTTTTGACTGATTGCGTCACTCTATCAGCTCAAAACCTATAATATACCAATATTATGCGAATTCATTGTGAACACTTTAAACCCATTTGACTCTAGTAAAGAAGACAAGATGCATAAATTAGCGTTTTTGATAGAATCAAATGTAACTTTAACCTGGTTAGAACCAACAAAATCTATTGTAAGAACACCACTGAAGTTCTTTGTCAAATATTTACCGACAGAAATAGGGTGTATTTTAATAATCCTATTACTATTTGATGAAAAAATAATTATAAGGGGCCCAGCATAGTTTGCTAGAAAGCACATAGGTAAGACAGGTTGCGTATCCCGGGTATCAGAAGGCGAATAACTATTAAGCTCAATAGATTGCGTGCCCAAAGCGTCTACCCACGGCATATGGTCTTGAGACGCATGTACTGAATTAGTAATATCATCAACAATTAAACCAGATTGAGTTACCTCATTAGCATGAATTAAAAATTTTTTCGGAGCATTTTACTAGATCGGAGATTCAGCGGAATTTTTAGACTTTAGATTTTTCGAAGATCCATAGTCCAATGAGCTAATATGGCCGGCCGAACCAACGACGTAGCCTGATGCAGAGGAGAAAATCTATTCCCCCTATTTTTGGAATTGGAGAACACCATGCCCCTAAGGGCAAATTCTTAAAATCGACGCAATCGAATAATATATAAAATAAACACACAACCAAATTGAAAAAAAGCATGTGTATAATATAATAAATAGTATAGCAGAAAAAACCAGATGGCGATATTGAAACGACACCGATAAGAACACACAATACGTCTACACAATGCAATAAATGTCTTCGATTTGGTCACACTCAAAAATTCTGTTGTGGTAAACTCCGGTATAGCCACTGTGGCAAACTGGACCACAAAATATCTTTTTGTGAAGTTTTAAATTCTTCCATGCCTGTATGCGTCAATTGCGAACTTAACGATCTTGTAACCGATAGGTCCTGTAGCGAATGGACCTCTCAAAAATAAATCAAGAGGATCATGGCCTGTGAAAATATTTCCTTCGGGGAAGCAGCTCAAATAAGAAAATCTGCAACATTGAATTCCGCATACTCAAATGCTTACAAAGTTTCAAGTTTGAGTAGTAGTAATTTTGTAAGGGAACCCGAACTGTTTCAATCTTTATCTCCTTCCTCTTTTCCACCGGTCTCTTCCATTAATGCTCGCCAAAAAAAAAAACAAACATAAAACATCCCATAGTCCAATTTCTCGACCTCATTTTCCTACTATTCCCGTTAATCCTAGTTCTTCTCTTTCTAATAGCAGTTTTCTAGAATATATTAATTCAAATAATATTACTAAGGATTTAGATTCGAGTTGAATTGCTTCTTTAGCATATTCACTTTCTCAGAATCTATCCAACTCATTGATTTAACTTCCTCTCCTTCATCTCTTAATTATTTAATCGAGTCCACAGTCATTAACATATTGTCCTTTATGGTAGAGGATGATGAAACATTTTAGTAATTTATGTCCTTATCTAACTGCAATAATATCATGTCCTCTTTTTCTGTTCTTCAATGGAACGTTAGAAGTCTTGGTTCTAGTCTTCCTGATTTATTTTCATTGTTACCTGATCTCCAATGTTCTATAGCCATCTTATTTGAACCTTGGCTTACGCCTCAAATATGTATTTCCTTTCCTCATTTTCATTTATTTAGGTCTGATAGGTTGGATGGTAATGGTGGTGTTGCCATTGCTTTGCATCATTCTATTCAAGCTAATCAGATCAATTTATCTGATAATATTAAAGATACTTTAACTGCTCACTCTATTGATCTCTTAGGCATAGAAGTATTCTCTAATTTTAATAAACCATTACAAGTTTGGTCTATTTACATCCTTCCTTCTTCTAACCTTTCAGAAGCGATCATCTCTGATATTTTTAATTTGATGTCTCCTCTCTCTATCTTAGCTGGTAACTTTAATGCTCATCATACGGCTTGGGGGTCGAATAAATGCGACTTTAGAATCAATTTAATTTATTCTATTTCCGCTTCCTTTAATGTATTCATAAGGAACAAAAGATTTGCCACAAGAAATAATAGACCTCCATTTAATGATTCCGATTTAGATCTATCTTTCTCGAGCTCTTCTTTATCCTGGTCTCTATCCTGGCGTACATTAGACGATTGTCATGGTAGCGATCATTTTTCTATCATTATGAATTATGAATCCTCTAGCCCAATTATAAACGAGTTTCCATATTTTAACGATAAAATATCTCCTCCTTACGTTCTAGCGTTCGAGGAGATTAACTGTAGTCCGATTTCCGATCCCGAAAATGGATGTGCCGATTTTCTCACTATGCCTTTCTCTCTAACTGAACTTAAGAATGCTATTTTTTCTCGTACATCCTCAGCTCCTGGTCTAAATGGTGTTTCTCTTCTTATGTTAAAAAATATTCCACCTATTGATCTTGATTTTAAAAATCGTCTTGATTTCTTCATTGAGTCAAATTCAATACTTCCTAATAATCTTTTGGGCTTTCGTAGGGGATTGGGTACTATGGAATGTCTAACGTCTTTTGTTGGCCTCATTTATCAATTGTTTTGTCAAATAGAATTCCTCAGTGCAGTTTTTATTGATGTTAAGGGAGCATGCTATGTAGTGTATATCCCTTCCTTAATAAAAAATACTTCTAGCCATAGGGATTCCTTTGAAACTCTGTAGCTTTGTTCATTCTCTATTTTCGTTCCGTCATTTATATTCACCTCTCCAACCGATAAAAATGAAATTTGTACAGCATACAGGGGTTTCCCACAAAGTAGCTGTCTTAGCCCTGTATTATTTAATATATGCATTTCCGTCATCAGCAACAGGCTTTCTAATAATAATCATACTAGTTTTTTTTTTACGCTGATGATATCGTTGTCTTTTCTAAGAACAAATTATTAGAGGACTTAATTTCAGAAGTAAATTTAGCTTTTATTATTATTTCCGATGCTCTTCAGAACATATTCTTAGAAGCTGCCCCTGAAAAAAAGTAAGTTTACAGTTTTTACTCGTAAAAGGTATCAATACATTCTTCCTGTCTCATTAAATGGTTATCCTCTTCAATTTTGTGAAAATGTTAGATATTTGGGTGTTGTGTTAAACCTTAAGCTTAGATAGGTTCCCCATTTTCACTACATTGCATCACATATTTCCAAATAGACTAACTTTTTACGCTCTATCACCAGTACTAGTTGGGGTTTTCATCCGTCATCTTTTTTGTTAATTTTCAAATCGGTTATCAGTGCTAAATCAGATTACAGTTCTCTCTTATTTTCTTCTGCCTCTTGTCTCCATCGTTGAAAACTTAATGCAATATTAGCCTCATATCTTCGTTTTATTGTGGGTGCATTGCGTTTCACACCTCGGATTTTTCTGGAAGTGTTTTTGCCCTTCTTTAGCCGTTAGATTTTTACTTAAATCTCTTTCTTCTCCACATTCTTTGATTTTTAATTATTTTGTTGATATTTTCAATTCTTGGCATTATGTCAAGAAAACTCCTAATTTTGGCCTCAGTCGCTTCCTCGCTGTCCCCATTTAGTTCTATCACAGATAACATGAAAACAGATTGTGCATTCCCTATAGAACTAATGTAAAAAATTAATACGGTGTTCTAATTGGATCGCCAAAATCAGTGTGACCACAAATATTAACGCAAAACTATTGGATTTAGTTAGGTAAAACTTTTAGTTCATATCACCACAGATAACATGAAATACAACATATTATATTGACAAACACAAATAATGTACATATTATATGTAAGTAGTTAG